>APFE031518871.1:219377-275792 GCA_000404065.3 Pinus taeda | reverse complement strand
CCTTATTAATATTGTTGTGCCCCTATTGTCACCATATTGTTATTATTGTGCCCCATAGAATCCCTCTATTGTTATTTTTGTGGCTTTATATTATTATTGTTAGGTCGGCTGGGTTATATTGTGACTCCTCAGACTCCTATATATAGAAAGGAAGTTTTGTCATTTGAATCATCCAAGAATTGTTCATTGGTGTAATGTAAAGGAGGTTGCCCCCTCGAAGAGGCTGAATTCTAAGGCGTTCAACTATCTTTTCTATCTTTTTGTGAGCTGGTTTCATAACACCACCTTCTTCGTCAAGTCTGTGAGAGGTGCAGTCAGCTGGGAGAAACCCTTCACGAACTTCTTGTAATAAGTGCAAATGCCCATGAAACCCCTCAGCTCGGTCACATTCGAGGGCTCTAGCCAATCCCGGATAGCTCTAATCTTCTCCTCATGTACTCTAACACCATCTTCCCCAATGATGTGCCCTACATAGAGCATCTTGGTTAGCCCAAACTCGCACTTGCACAGTTTGGCATAAAACTGTTGCTCCTCGAGAATGCGCAACACTGTCTCAAGGTGCTGCAAATGATCTTCCCACGTCAGGCTATAAATCAGTATGTCATCAAAGAAGACCAGCACGAACTTCCTCAACTGCCCACGAAACACTTGGTTCATGCATGACTGTAATGTCGCGGGTGTGTTGGTCAACCCGAAGGGCATAACCAAGAACTCAAAGTGCCTATAATGGCACCGAAATGTTGTCTTCGGGACATCTTGGTCCCTCACCCAGATCTGATGGTACCCTGATCGTAGATCAATCTTCGGGAAGAACTTCACTCCCCTCAACTCGTCCATCAGCTCATCTGTACAAGGAATGGGATAGCGGTTCTTAATCATCTTCTTGTTGAGGGCCCTGTATTCAATGCACCTTTGTAAGGACCCGCCCTTCTTCTTCACTAGCACAACTGATGAAGCAAAAGGGCTAGAGCTAGGCCTGATATGCCCAAGTGCTAACAGCTCGTGGATGGCCCTCTGGATCTCATCTCCATAAGCCTTGGGATGTCGATAAGGGGTGGTGATGACATCCTGCACCCCTAGCTCCAACTCGATAGTGTGCTCAAACCTTGGTTAGGTGGTTGTCCCAATGGTATGTCCCCAAACACCACTGGATACCTGTAAAGAATAACCTATATCTCCGAATGTGGTGGCTTGGGCTTTCTCCTAGCCTCTGCGATCCTCAACTCCACAACCCACTCAATGTCTCCATGTCTCAAGTCAGCCCCCATCCTGTGGGCCGAAATAGTCTGTGGTGGGTAGGAGTGCATCCCCCGAAGCAACATTGTCTTGCCATTTAGCCCTACAAATTCCATCTCCAACTTCCGCCAGTCTGTTGTGACTCTGACAAGCGTATAGAGCCACTGGACTCCAAACACTACATTGGTGTCCAGTACATCCACCACAAAGAAATGATCTATCATGGAGTAGTTCCCCATGGTCACTGTCAAGGCTAGTACATAATGAGTGCACTGCATGGTCTTATCCCCAGGCATAAGAACGAAGAATTCCTCAAACTCCTCAGTTGTGATGACCCTCCTCTGAACCAACTGAGCATCAATGAAGTTGTGGGTAGCCCCACTGTCCACTAGACCTGAGATACGCTACCCCTGAACAGTGCCTCTAATCCTCATAGTCAAGAATTTGGGCACCCCACACAATGATGCAAGGACCCCTCCAGTAGGAGCGAAGGAAACTCCCCCTGGTGGTGGTGGTGGTGGTGGTGGTCCTCCTCCCTGTGGTGCTGCGTTGTCCTCTCCACTCATCTCAAAATAGGTCTCATCTTCTGCATCGCTGTCAGAGAAGACCTCGATATAATGGGCCATGCCTGCTGCACGCCTATGACCTGGTGCCCACGACTCCTGACATGTGAAGCACAGTTTCCTCCTCCTGAGGTCTCTCGGGTCTCATCATCCAGTTGCCCCCGCTCGTTGGTAGAGCCCTAATGTCCTTCCCCCTCTGCTGGAAACCCTGTCTAGGGGGTAATGGTGCCCTTGCCCTGGGTATGGCATCCTGCAAATCTCGTGCTCTCCCAACTGCATCCTACAATGTAGCAAGCCTGTTGGATCTCACTAACCCACGCAATGGCTCTGCTAGCCCATCCACAAACATGAAAATCCTTCTAGACTCTAACAAGTCAGGCACCATCATAGACAATCATAGAAACTCTGAGATGTAGGTTTCTACACTCCCGGTCTGCTTGAGCCTTGTTAGCTCCCCAAAATACTCCTCTGGATCCTTCCTCTCAAACCGCTCCAGCACCCTTTGGATGAAATCATCATAGGCAGTCACTCCCGCATGTCCCAACGTGGTCAATCCATGGAACCACCAGTCGAGGGCTTCCCCTTCTAGATGCAACGTGGCAATCTTGATTGCCTCTCATTTTATCATTTGGTTCAGCTGGAAATAAACATCTAGCTTTTCAACCCATGCCTTGGCTGAGCTCTTGGAGGACCCATCAAAGGTTGGGAGAAATAACCTCGCCACAATGTGTTGCAAATCTATACCTTGCATGTAACCTCCACCATTTTGTCCCTTGGGCTTGTTGTTTCCCTTCAACTGACAAAAATATTTGAAAGTGATGGCCCTCCCAAAATCAAGCCCATAAGACCAACACTCCAGGAAATAGTCCCCATAAGGTGCCTCCTCTTGCTCTGGTTGCCCAACTGCTCTAGATTGTAGGAATTTAGGAATGGTGGATCTAGGGGGTGTATTATGAATCAATGGCATGTTGGCATGGAGAGATGCATGGTGATGTGAGGTGCCATATCCTTCTCCATAGTAGAAATACCCTTGGGCTCCCTTACCCTTGTTGCCATTGCCATTTCGTTGGCCCATTCCTTCAATGTTTTGAGACAAATCCTACACTGCCTTCAGTAGGAGTTGGGCAAACTCCTTCTCCTCCTCCCTCTTGTCTCCTTCATTATCCCCCATGTTGGTTTCTTCTACCTCTGGTTTTGTAGTCACAGGATCAGGGGTGATCTCTAACTGTTGTTCCTTACTTCTATACCTCTGCCTCCAGTATTTCACATTATGCATATCCTCTGGTGTCATAGACTGCATTGCTCCCACAGGTTGTGCCAAGTCTATGAGCTCTGATACCACTGTAATATCCCTAAGGGAAAATTAACAGTAAATATTCAAAGAAAAATAGACAAACACAAAACAAAATTAGAACAAACAATCAAACCATGAATTTGCTCCCAAAACAGCATTGTGTACTCATTTTATTAATGGAAAGAGGTGTACAATCAAGCTGTTGGAATGAGTGCACCTAGGCTTGCTCTTAGCAAGCTAGCAAAAGCCCAAAATGATTGTTGAATCACCCTCCTCCAAGCCGTTGTAACTCAGCCCAAGTGTTGTGTTGTAAATGCCTAGAAATAGTATTATTTCTTGAAATGACCTGCTATTAGAGCCCTCTTTGCTGCTCAAAAAATTCCAAGAAATTAATCCGAAACTCTACTCAAGAAACCAAGAATAACCCACGAAGGGTTTGGCCAAAGCCTGACCCCAGAATTTCGACCCTCTTGGGCTTCGCTGACTCTCCTGCTGAGTAAATCGACCCACCTGAGAATTTTGCTGCTAAATGCTCCCAAAATTCCTGTAAACCCTGTTAGAAGGCTTCTCAAGCCTTCCCACCGAATTTCCTCCTCGAACTCCCCTATCTTCCCAACTTCTCGGAGTGCCTCCAGCTATGACTGTGCAGTCCCTATGCTGTTGTTACTCCTCCTGTTGTTGTAACTCGATTCCCTATTGCTGGTACGAATTGGGATGAAGTAGAACTTCCTCCTAGGACTGGCACTTGAGATCCACCCAAGCAAGGCCTTAGATTTCCGCTCGGAAATGCCTGGTTTGCTGAACAACACATGCAAACTTGGCTCACTGCTCAAGCGTGCTCTTGTCAAAAGACAAATTCTGAAAATGATAGATGATGAGCAAAATGAGAGCCCCTCCTTCCTTCTGTCAATTTGCCTCCAAGGCTACCCATGTGGGCCCACATCAAATTTCCCTCACCTTTTTCAGACCAATGAGAGCGTACTCTCCATGTGGGCCGAAAATCCTTTGTGGTGTCCCCCACACTCCACCAAAGCCACAATCTTTCCTTCGAACTCTAAAGTTGGGGTGCTTCTCATGCCAAAAATCAATTGTGAGTCCCCTAGGCCCACTTCTCCTAAGTGAAACAATGCAATACACCAAAATTGAGCAAAAATCGATATTTATTTAGTGAAACACTAAGTAGGAATATCACAACAACTCCCTCTCCATCTGCTGTTGTTGCAACTGCAACATCTGCAACTAAAAAACATCCTAAATACAGAATCAACTGTGATCAGTGTAATGCATCTATCACCCGAGTCTCCGACTGCTGCTAGTATTTGTGTTGTCACTGAGTTATTTGCGATATTGTTGATTCTGCACTATGCCACTCTGCACTACTGCCAACTCTACACTGCGTTGCCCAACATCTGACTACAACTAGATTCTAAAATTGTCACTTTGGCATCTGACTACATCTACTGCCACTGATCCATCCTACTACAAAATATTGTGGGTCCCCGTAGCATGGTGCTAATTCAAGAGGTGGACCTCCTCAAGAATCCTGCCCATTTATAGCACTCTCGAGCTATAGCACAAAGTCACCCCATTTCACTCCTGGGGGTATATCAGCAAACATGGCGAAGTCTTCCTCCAACTTGGAGGATAGCCTATCGATCTCTGCTGAAGCTACCTGTTGGTCCTACGTCTCCTCCTTGTCCTTCTTCCTGAGAGGTAACTGGGTGTTGTAGTGACTAAGCTCACCACACCTGAAGCACTTGATTTGACAAGTCCTTCTTCTTTTGTTGCTCCCCTTGTCCTTGATTGGGACCCTTTCATGCGAGGGCCACATTCTCCTCCTCCTTTACTTGCTTTAATCCGTTGTTGTTGCCGCTAATGGGGTTCTTCACTAGGTCCCGTCTCAACTCCTCCTATTGCAAATCATCCCACATCCTATCACACCTTGTCAAGGTTTCTCTGCCCAAGATACTTTGGATAAATCCCCGCCACTCCTCTGAGACACTATTTAGTGCCAATTGCACCAACTCTGTGGGTTGAGGCACTGCCCCAACAGCTGACAGTTGGTCTCGGATCTCCTGAATCCTGGTGAGAAAGGGGTCTACGCGTTCCCCTTTCTGCATCTTGGTGTATCTCAACTTCTCCTCTAAGTACATCTTCTGCTGCTTGGAAGTGCCCTAGTATAGCGTGGAAAGTGTATCCCACATCTATTTGGTCGTTCCCTTGGCCGCGATGTGTGATACAACATAATCCTGAACACCATCTAGGATCAATCTCTTTGCCCTCGCCATCTCCTTTTTGTACTCCTTCAGCTGATCTGCATTCGTGGGGATAGCTACCACTACATCTGTCAATGGTTTTCGGCCATATTCATCCAGAAGGAAAGACATCCTTACCTTCCAGATGACATAGTTGGAAGCACCGTCCAACCTGCCCTAATCTCGTAGTTTGGCAGTGGCCATCTCAAATGATGTCGAAAATCTCCTCTTCCCTTCTGCTTAGTTGTTGCTCAGCTATTCGCACTCCAATCTGCAGTGAGAAGCTTTGCATGCAATCGTTGTTGATCTGCAATCAGGGAAAACGTCTCTCCTAGCCTCTGGAACCTCTGCGCAATTTCTGGCACTGAAAATCTGCTTCTCCCGAGCAAAATCGAAACTGCCTCTAGAGGCTACTGCATTGCCCTAGCGTCAACCTCTCTGTGGCTCTCCTACCTCTTTGCAAATGCACTCATCAGATCTGGAAATCTTCCTCCGACTTTATTGTCTCTGCCCCTCTCTTACTGCTTAACCTCTGGCTCTCTCTCCGACCACTGACTGCTGCTACTCTGGAAATCGAACTGCTCAAGTGATTTCTCCAAGCCCCATCGACTTCTTCTTATAATCCTCTGTTGAGACTTCAACAACAAAGATTAGATCTTAATCGATGGCTAGGATTAACTTGAAGTCAACCGGTGTGAGTTCCTAGAACATTCGCATCATAACTTAATTAATTCTAATTAATTAGTCATATTCCATAATTTTAGACTTTGGAAATATTTAAAAACTGATTAATAATCTAATTAAGTCACTTCTAGGCGGAATTTCTAAAAACGATTTCTAGGTTTTGGAGATCTCACGTGTTCTAGCCTCTACACAAAATTTCAAGGCTAAAACACATCCGATGCTACAAAAACTAACAGTTTGTTGAACGAATTGTCTTAGAGATCAAAGTTATCATAATAAGCCATCTTCATTTGCAAGCAATGTATAAACTCTTTAAGGTCACTTTCTTTTTTGCCCTAACATTGGACAAAGTTGCCCTTAGAGCCTCCTTGAGCTAGAAACAAGATCCTTCTTCATAAATCTTCTTGACTCCATATCCTCAAGAATGAATTAGGCACTGATCCACCATAAGGTGATCACCTTAAAACTTTTTTCTTCACCTTTTTCCCCTCTTTTCTAGGTCTAGCCACGCTAGGCCACCTAGTGCATCACTTTCCCGACACAGTAGCCATTTTTAAAAGTTTGATCTCCTAGAGTCTATTGCGTTGGTGTGTCCTCAAGGTCTCCTCCAAATTTGAAAAAAAATTGACGGTGGGATTGTGAGACACCCCAAGCCCTAGCTTTGAGATCAAACTTTGCCCTGGTGTTCCCTAGGCTAGTACCTCATACGATCAATTTGACACCTCTAAGTGAAAACTCTTGTTTTGATCCTTTCCCCTTCCTTGTCTGGGTTAAGATCATCATTGGTTGCTAAACTCCCTCCCCTTAACCTAGGCTGGATCCACTCAGTCTCGTGTGGTCCCATATCTTTGAAAAGTTAATTCTTCAAGAACCACTTGGGAAACCAAGTTCAATAAGAATTTTAGGGATTGGGAAACTCCTTTACAAGGCATATTCCTTAAACCTAACCCTTGAATCCTCAACTCCTTCTCCTAGAAAGCTTAGTACCTTGCTTGAAGAACAAGCAAGCTCCATTCTTAACATCCTTCTAGGAAAAGGATCATTAAGGCCACTTCACATCCATTTGTAGATTCATTCTTCACAAGTGACTTTCCATATACTAGGTCTCCTCCCATCGGTGAAAGTCCGTAAAGAGTAGGGAGTCTTAGTTGATAGTGGGCTCAGTCTCCATTGTTGCCCTTGATTTAGCAATTGTCCCTTTAGGAGCCCCTTTTAGCTCCCCCGCTAATTTGAGCAGTAACAAGACCCATACATCGAATTCCTTCATCCCAAAAAGCACGAATTGCCCAAGGGGTGCGTATTTCCCTCTTGGGTGGCCCCCACAAGTTACAACCCACTAAGTGTTCAATTTGTCTTTTTCTCCCTATGTGAGTGCCTCCCTTAGCCAAAAATTGGAAGTGGGGTCCTCCAACCCACTTCTCTTAAGTTGGAAATCAAAATTATCAAAATTGAGCAAAATTGTATTCTCGCCTAGCAATAATTGCTAAGCAGGAATATCACATGTGGTGATAAATTGGATGCTGGGTTTGAATGCTTTCGAGAAATTTATGTTGAGGCTTATCTTCAAAGAGATTCATCTTTTAAAATTTCTATTTAATAATATTATAACATTACTTTTCATGATGTTTAGAGAGAAATGAATGAAAGGGGGCAGATAGATTTTCTAAGGATGGATTGCAGCTGGAAGCAGGAAAATGGCATGTCTGGAAGGAAGAGGACGGTACTCCTCTGAATATGATCATCTTTGTTTTTATTAGTTTTCTGGTCTGTGCTGGATAATAGGGATTGTTGAGTCCCTTTCTTGTTTCAAAAGGGGCTACGATACCTGTGACCTGTATTTTCTGTTTAATGGGGTCGGAATTAGGATGCTTTCTAATGTAACCATTTTGAAAAGTATTTTGGTGTGGTGGAGACACAGGTATATGTATATGGGACTGTATAAATGATAATTATATTGTACTTCTGAAGCTTAAAGGCTTTTGGGGTGGTAATGAAGGGTTGCAATTGACAGAGATTTCGTATTTTTTTATGATTGGGGATTCTTTTTCAGGATATATGCAATGTGAAAAGGCATATGAAGAATGTAATTTTGTTTAAATATAAATGAAATTACGATTTTTTTCGAAACCGTGGAACAAAAAAAACTATTTGTTGTTTACCATAAGCATTGGAGTGTACATATCTAATCAGGTTTCTTCCTTAATCCAAATATGTTTGGGGATATGATTGTAACCTTGGAAACTTTATTTAGTATAAAATCTCTGCATATATGAAAACCTTGATGGTAGATACTACCAGTTTGAGGCACTTGATGTCAAATGACTCAATTGGATTTTATCGTTGAAGATGTAATTGATAAAACTTTAAGCAATGTCCGTAATGGTTAAAGGACTAATTTTTTTTAATAACTTGAGAAAACTTTCAATAACTTCATAGTGACATGAACAGAAAAAAACTAAGAAGTGTGAAATCCTGCCCTTTTTGATTCACTGAATATAGACTCAGAAGGGTGAATAAATTGTCTTGTTTTTGAAAATCAGTTACAATGAAAAGTGTTGAAAAACTTCACATATACATCATCTATAGAAGATAATGTTAAGAGAAAAGATAGACAAAGATGAAAGGCTTACCCAAGACCATTCTCTGACCAACTTGCTTCAAAAACTCCCCTTGCAGTTGTAAAAGCTTGATCCACCATCCCTTCATGTATCATAGTGGCAGCAACTCCATAGGTTACACCTGTCCATATCTCCCTTGAATACATTGCTGACATATCAATTTTTCCATCTGGTTGCATTCCATTAACTGCACCTAGCTTTCCATTGTTTACCTTCATTACATTGAATTGATAAACCTTTTCAAGTGCACTCCGAGCTTTCACATCGTCAACAATTGGTGCCAGACCTGAAGCACGTGCATACCACTGTCCAGCCAATTGATCTGCCTGAATGGAAGTGCTAAAACTACTGTTACTGTTATCATAGTTGAAGTATGAGCCATTCCACAGCTTCTCATGCACAGTTTTCGCCTTGTGAAATTTAGCTCGAAAATGTTGTCCAGAAGCTTTATCACCAACTTCATCTGCCATGGCAGCAGCTGCCTGAAGGGCTGCCAACCATAGCCCACCACAATAAGCACTGACACCTGAAACAGACCATGTATCATATGTTTGATCTGGGAAACCTTCATTTTCTATCATTCCATCTTTATCTTTGTCAAACTGATCCATGTAAGCCATGGCAATATAGACAGAGGGCCAAACAGCATGGCCAAATGATTTGTCACCAGTTGCAACCATGTCTCTGTAAACTTGAAGGACAAATTTAGGGTTAAGATCTTTCCATCTACTAGAATCATGAAGATTGTAAGCATTCAACTCACACCAGGGGTCATAAAGTCCAAGATCGTGTGGCACTGCACCTAAAACCTTTCTGACACCGCATTCACCTTCAAACAAGAACTTCACCTTTTCTGCATCATGCATGAAAACAGCAGCAGCAAAATCTCTTTGGATGCTGAGCTCAAGTTTTGGAAATAACATAAGCAATGCAAAGGATGCATAGAAATGCACATCATACGTATTCCACATCAAATACTCAATTCCTTCCAAATAAAGAAACTGCCCAATATTTTCCTCATCATTCAGCAAGGATGGTCCAAATGCTGAATTATAAATAGATGGACTGTGCATTTCTGACAATATTGCAGCCGTTTTATCCAAAATTTTCATTGAAGTTGCATCCACCACATGTCCTAAGGTTGCAAGGGAATCTTCAGCATTCTCCATCTTCTGCGATTGAACAATGTGCTTCTCCAACTCAATATTTCCAATTGGTAATGCATCATGTTCTCTTGCACTTTTGTTATTTATTCCTCCATAAGTAGCTATCCCATTCGAGAAAGATTTCTCTGTGCATTTTTCTCTATCCTGGATTGCAGGTAAGCCATCTGTATAACAAGCATCAGAATCAACTCAAAAAGTTATGCCCAGTAAATTTAGGACCAACACCTGCAGACGAAATTGAATGCATACCTGTCCAGAGTGTACCTCCTGAAACGAGATAGTATAATTCATTGAATAAAGTAACGCGATACCTACAATACAGCAGTTACCCAGATTCTTAAGCTATCTAAAGCTAAATGATTTCTAAGAAAAGAATTTGAGAGTAGTAAATCTTTACAAGGGTTTTTGAGGATTAAACATACCACATTGGGAGTTTATCATCTTGTAGTATAGGACTTTGCCAACTTTCTATAGCTGACTCCCAATTTTGATGCTCTGTAAATAATTGCAAATGTAAGTTAAACAGCTCTGGAAGCATGAAGCATATCTTATGAGAGATCATAATATAAGATTATGATTACTGTGGGAACTATGTGTAATTTGGTATAAAAAAAATTGCAGGGAGGATGGCTTACATGGAGAAATACTGCAGGAGCTTGAACATGATAAGATAAATTGTGGCAGACCACAAGCTGAAGGAAGAAAAGATATACATTGAGCCTTACGGGCAAGAGCAAGTGGAAATTCCAAGAGACTTAAAGGATAGGAGAAACAACAACACTTCGCTTTTTCAAGTGTGGCAGTTCAAATTCAAAATAACACAAGAAAATAAGTTAATTGCAATACTAGTCGTTAGTATTAGTTCTTCTAATGCACCATGCCACATTGACAACTCTCAAAGGAAAAATATATCACGCAAAAGAGAGGAGATATAGACCAGTCCAGCCAGGCAAATGTACAATTTGATGGGTTTATAGCAGTGAAACAGGAATCGGTGATTAATCGGCAAAATCGCGATTCGGACTCGGCTCGGCCATGAAACGATCCGAACTGAATCTTTGCGAGTCAAATCGCGTTGACCGAGTTTTTCGCCAGCTGTTTCTTCAGCAATTCAACATCCTCTGCCGTCCATTCTCCGTCATCAGAAACCCTAGAAACCACAAAAACCTTAGCACTTGCTTCTCCATTTTTGTTTCCTTCCGGAATTTCGTCTAATCTGGGGATATTTAAAATGGGTATTTCAGGATAACTGTTCTCTGACCGCTTGGCCTTTCCTCTATAATTTTTCCGTTCGGGTTCCGGTTTTGGGGTTTCGATCTGTGGTTCTTCAAGGATTTCGCCGCAGCCGACTCTGATGTCGCCACCAGTGAGGGAAATCGGGGCGAACAGTCCAATGGCGAGTGACAAGCCGATCCATGTTAGTAAGATCTGCCAAATGTCGGGCAAAAGGCAGCCGTAACTGAAGATTAAGATTCCTGTTGCTATGCAAAATGCTGCGTGTTTTCTGTCGATTGAAGTAGATTGTTGGGGAGCGGGTATGGAGGATGCCTGCAACTGAAAACGTGGCCTTGGGTCTTCGTCGTAGTAATCCATGTCTAAACTGAAATATCAGACGAGCATGTTAATATATCACTGATTGATCCGAGCAAATGCACTGGTTTTAAATCAGCGGGGAGTTGCTTTGGCAGATCAGAGACCTTAATGAGCGATAGTTCTAAATTCAACAGATTTTTTCATAACTGCGTGGGTTCGCTTTGGCAGATCAGCGACCTCACTGAGTGATAGTTTTAAATTCAATAGATTTTTTCAAGACTACTTGTTCATAGGTAAACGTAAGTATCTGAATCGGAATCCAAGATGGCGCTGAGTCGAGAGGGCTCAGCCTTTAAGGGAGCTGGCGCTGACCTCCGAGGGCAGACCATCTTTGAATTTGAAGAACTAACAGGTTATTATACGTACGCGAAGTGTAGTTCATATGGGAGATCTAAAGCCATCTGGCTATTCGAGCATTGTCTATCATATGTATATGTGTCGTGTTGAAAAAATAAAAAGACCATGAGGTTAGGTTAGCTTTCACTCATGTTATTATTATTCAATAGTATTATGCACGATTTATTTTTTTAAAGCTTCGTCAATATATTTTTATTTATAGCTAGAGATACTACACGGTGAGCTTTTCATATTAAAAACAAAACAAATAGTTTGGGAAATCATGTATTCAACGAGGGATAACCACGAGACACCATTATTATAAGAAGTCAAAAATTATCAAAGTGCGATTACTCTAAGATTATGCAAAATAAGGCAATTATAGCAGAAATGTTTGCAAATCAACCGCCTCTATTTGGCTCTGAAACAAACCCACTCAAAAGTGCAAAAATGTGCTCCATAGTAGCATTTCATAAAACCATTTACTTTGTTGAAGTCACAAATGCAAGAGAACAGTCTAATAACAGATGTTACAAAACCCTCAATCTTAAACCAAGCATGTAGTGCTTCAGGTTGTGAACTCAGTGCTTTGGATCATGTTTGGACTCATAACATATATGAGATACTTATTTATTCATGATATTTTGGACATCTATTGATATTATGCATTGTTTGGACATGCCTTTACCCAATATTAATGAAAAATGGTTTTTTTAATTCAATATGTGTATATTTTTATTTAATGAATTCAACAATTTTTTGCCAATTTTTTCCCGATTCGATTAAAACTCTTCGCTCTTTTGCCTCGCCGATTTATTGCCGATTCCGAGTCTGGTAACATTGGTTTATAGTATATACATAATAATTTGTGAAGTTCCTATTACCGCTAAAACTAACAGGGGTCCTAAAGGCGGATCCTAGAAGGGCAATTGCTAGGTCAAGGGCAACAATGGAGCAATAGCCCACTGTCACTTCAGCTAAAGCTCCCTACGCTTTACGGATTTTCACCGATGGGAGGAGACCTGGTATATTAAGGATCACAAAGAAGAATAGATCAAAGATAGGATGAGGAATGATCCAAGAAGCCTATTCACAAGAGAGGCTCAAGATGGTGGCTTGCTTGCCTTGGAAGGCAAGTTGGAAGGCTCTCAAGCAGTGTTGCACGAAACGTGCCCTCCCCCAGATCAAAAGCTGGAAATGCGAACCATACGGATCTGTGGGTGATCCGCTGGCCGAAATGCGGATCGGGCCCGAAAAGACGGTTCCTTCCTTGTCGGAACCGTCCAGCACGATCCGTGTTTCGGAATTTTCGAACCATGTTTCGGCTAGTAGATCGGCCATATGAAACGTCGTGCTCCGGGGACGGATCCGTACGGATTGCGACCGCTTCCACGGGCAGTCGGGCGTTTCCGCCGCACGGCCTACTCATTCGCCTTTTTTTTTAATTTTCTTTTCTTTTCTATTGGTTGGGTGTGGGTCCAAGTTGGGTTAGGGTGAGGAGTGAAGGGATTAAAAAGCCCTTTCATCTCTCATTTGCACACTTCTATTTTATGAGAGATGGGAGAAGATAGGAGAAGAGAGTTTGGAGAAGAGAGGACTTGAGGAGAGCTTGAAAGAGTGAAGAAGGAGGAGCTTGGAAGAGTAATGAAGGGCTTCCATCTACAAGAGCTAAAGAGGTAAGTGCAAACCCCAAACTCCCTCATTTTTTTGTCATAGTTTTTTGTATTTTTCTCCTCCCTCTCCTACTCTTTCCCATTCTTTCTTCTTGCTCATTTAATTGCAGGTTGTCCACCACCTATATTCATATTCCAAGATGGTGTTCTTTTGGCTTCTATGTATCATTCCCCTTTTAGTTTTAATGATGGCAAGGGGGAGTAGGAATAGAAGGGAAAAAGAACACGAGGATAGTGGTCCCCATATGAGTGACCCAATGTATGATGAGGAGGAAGGGTTTGAAGAGAAAGGGGATGAACCTGAAGGGAACACTGAAACACTGGAGGGGAAAGCTGCATTGACACCCTTGTGGAACTATGTAACCAAACTTGAAGGGGGGAAAGGTAGTGGAAGCTACAAATTTTTGTGCCCTCATGGTTGTCATGGAGGAAAACCATTTAGTGGTTCATATACCCATGTGAGGAGGCATCTTTGTGGGGTGATGGACAGTGATGATAAAAAGGGTGTTGTGGGGATACAAATTTTCCCAAACATTTCAGTTGAACAAAGAAGAAAATACATCCAAAAAGAGGAGGTTGCACAACAAAAAAGCAAGAAACAAAAAACTCATTCTGAATCAAACGCAACCTCTAGATTTGGTAGCTCATCTCCTCATGGTACTTCTGCAAGCTCTGGAGGTAAAAGAACAATAAGGGATTTTCTGAATGTTGCTGGGAGGGATGATATGGATGGAAAGATAGTCCGATTTCTTTGTGCTTGCAGAGTACCATTCAATGTGCTTTGCTCTCCCTATTGGCATGAAATGGTAAAGGCCATCAATGAAGACCCAAAAGGATACAAGCCCCCAACTATGAGAAAGCTAGAACAATGTTATTAGAAAGAGAAAAAGTAAAGGTTCCGAGAGCTTTGACACGTTTTACAAATGAGTGGGTGGATTGTAGGGTATCCATTGTATCATATAGATGGGCAAATATAAGAAACCAAGATCTGATAAATGTTCTTGGTCTTTTTGCTAGTGGTGCAGTATTTATTACAAGTCATGACTCCTCCATTAGTGCATCTTCCCAAAACATTGCAGATCTCCTATTGCAATCAATCAGAGAATGTTGGTCTGAATAATGTGGTTCAAGTGATCACAGATAATGCAGCAAATTGTAAGGCAGCAGGAAAAGTTACTGAGCGTACTCATCCACACATCTTTTGATCTGGATGCTTGATGCACACATTGAACCTTTTGATGCATGATATTGTGAAGCATAAAGAATGTGGATGGATTAATGAGCTTTACAGGAAAGGGAAGCAACTCAATAAATTTATCACAGGGCATACAAGGGTAAACTACTTCTATGGCACTGACTCCAAGTTGCAATTGCTTAAACTTGCAAAAGCAAGATTTGCAACTTATTACCTCACCTTTAAGCGGCTAGTGAAGGTGAGACAAGATTTAACTAATATGGTGACCTATGAATCATGGGAGTCAATTAACACTGATAAAGATGGTGCTAATGTAGCCAAAGACATTATTCTTGACATGTTCTTTTGGTCACAGGTTAAATATGTTTTGCAAATCACCAAACCAATTTATTACATGATCAATTCTGCAGATTCAGATTGGCCAATAATTGGGGAGGTGTTAAGCAAATGCATAACATGTTGCGGCAGATTAAAGACATTGTTGAGCCTAGAGATATCACCTTGTACAATTATATCCGTGCAGAGGTGGAAAATCGATGGGAAATGCTAAATGTTCCATTGCATGCATTAGCATATGTCTTGACACCTAAATACTATCATCCATCATGGCTTTCAACATCAGCACCTGGGGGGGAAGCAAGAGAAAACCACACCTAGATCCAAAGGTTCTACAAAAATATATGATTGCATTGGGTGAATTAGTCCCTAATGAGGAGGAGGTTGCCATGGTATGGAAACAGTTGAGCAACTATACGCTTAGCACTGGTCCATTTGGGAGCATGCATGCAATTAGAGATCGAGCGACTTTTTCTTCTCTTGAGTGGTGGAACATGCATGGAGGTGCTATTCCACTTCTACAAACTTTGGCATTGCGGGTGCTATCACAGGTGGTAAATACTTCTTCTACAGAAAGGTGTTGGAGCTCTTAATTTTTCATCCACAGTGTTAAAAGGAACAGGTTTAGTTTAGACTGGGCAGAGAGCACGGTTTATGTTCATTACAACTTGCGATTGTTGTCCCATTATTGTGATCATGCAAAGAATAATAAAGACCTTAAGGTTTGGGACAAGAATCCATAGGAGCCCAATTTGGAGGATGGAGTGTTATCTTTTCCCTTAGCTCCATCTGATAAGGCCCCTTTCTTGGCCTTCCCTTTGTTCTTCCCCATGGTTGTCAAGGCTACATCCTCCTCATCTACTATCTTCACCCCACCACTGCCAGTCTTCCATATCTCATGCTGCACAATGTTGATTTGTGGTAGCATCGGATGTGATCTAGCCATGAAAATTGGTGGAGAGGCTAAAGAACATGAGATCTACAAGACCCAGAAATGGTTTGGGGAAATTCCACTCGGTTAGAGAGATATTAAAATAATTAAAATTTTTAATGGGGTTCCTAAGTCTAAACTTAGGAAAAGTAAAATATTAATGGGTATTAATATAAAATTGGGTGAGAATGTTCTAAATGACATGGATCAAGCCTAATCTAATCTTAGCCGTTGATTAGAGACTTAATCTCGGTCATTGAAGACTCAACAGGAAAAGTATAAGAGGAGGCTTGAGGGTCAGTTGGAGATGTAGCAAGATTGATCAGTCAGTTCGATTTTCTAGAGCGGGGTTTGTTGAGAAAATTCAAACAAGTGATCTGTTGTAGCAAGGGGCAATGAGTACATAGTAGAGAGGCAAAGATACTTCCTAAGGGTTAGCACAATGACTGAAGAGGTTGACGAAGAGGCAGCTAGAGTTACGCAAAGGCAGCAGGAGCCACACAGAGGCAGCTAGAGACTGTGCAGAGGTTGAGGGGCATGCGTGGGTGACACAGAGGTCCAGAGAGCTGATGCAAAGAGGCAGAAGGCTGACACAAAGTGTTCAGGAGCTACGCAGAGGCTAGCAAGGCTGACGCAGAACCTTGGAGAAGCGTCGGAGGGATTTTCGTGGGGTAGACTAGTGCTGAGAAGTTGAATATCTGTCTCTGAGAAGAGGTATTATTGTCGCGTAAAACTCTTTGTTGGGTGAGCGAGTTCGGCACCCTAGTTGTACTCAAGAAATCTACATAATAATAAAACCCTCATAATTACTGCACCGGTTTTCCTACATTGGGTTTTTTCGGGGACGTATTGTCCAAGAATAACGGTGTCCCTTGTGTGTTTGTCTAGTATTTCAGTTGTTGATCTGTATATGAGTTAAGGTTGCATGTGTTTAATTTCAGTATTTATATGTATAAATAACTTGTTAAGGAATAAACAAGTAGGTGAAATAAACCAGATAATGCAGTAGGGATTTATAACATGTCAGACTTAGAAATTTCAACATGGTATCAGAGGATTGCAGATCAGAGGAGGACTGAAGGCACCAGCAGATATCGAAAATTTCCAACAATAGTAGCTGTCCAGAGAGACAGAGCTGCTCCTAAGCAAAAGGCAATAGAGGAGTGATGCAGAGGGCCTGCATCATCATTTTGAGCCAGAGAGAGGGCCAGCGCGAAGGCAGAGAGAGGCAGAAGAGACTCACAAAGAGCCACGCCATCCTACTCAGCCAGGTAGGCTTGACATAGTTGGCGAGAGGAGTGATTCATCCTTTGCCGAGATTGTGCAGAGCTAGAAGGCTCAGTCTCTTTAGTTGTCAGGGCTTAGAGAGCTGTGGGCAAATTGTGATTGGGAAGTTGGTGGGGTGTTGTTTTTGTCAGAGCAGAGCAGTACCTAATGGGACAAAACCAAGGTAGAGGGAGTCGTTGCCTTGAAAGATTTCTAGCCAAGAAATCCAAATCAAAGTTGCAGTTGCAAAGAGGATCAGAAAGGAGTGGATCCACAGTTGGCGAGAATATTTCCAGCAGGGAAATCAAGACTTAGAGGGAGATTTCCAGGAAGGAAGTCGAAACTCAGAGGGGGTCCAGAAGAAGAGCGAAGATGGCAGTGAACGAACTGAGGGATCGGGATAGGTTGGAAGGGGCTTCCAACTTTGTCATCTGGAAGGCCAGGATCTTGTCAGTGCTAGATAGACATTGCATCAAGGGCTTTGCCTTAAGAACTGTGGCTATCCCAGTCGACCTAGCTGATAATGAGAAGTATGAGGATGCAATGGCAAGGGAAAAGTGCATAATCCTTGATGGGGTCAAGGATCATGTCGTACCACATATTGCCGAAAGGAACACGGGAAAGGAGATATGGGATACTTTGACGACATTGTATCAGGGCACTTCCGTGCACCAGAAGATTCTATTAGAGAATCAACTGCGGTCGTATCAGATGCAAAAGGGGGAGCAGATAGATCTATACCTCCTCTAATTGCAAGAGATTCGGGACCAACTTACTTCTATAGGGGCAGTGCCAGATCAGGAGTTCATGGTGAGGACCGCCCTGAATGCATTCTCTGAGGAGTGGGAGACATTTGTCCAAGGCATTTTGGGCAGAGTTACTCTTCTAGGATGGGAAGAGATGTGGGTAGCTCTTCGCCAAGAAGAGATCAGAGGGTTGACCAAGGTGGGAAGTAGCAGCAAGGGAGGTCGAATCAAGAAAGAGGAGGAGGAGGATGCGGCTCTGCATCTGTGAGACAACAGGGGAAGAGGAAAAAGAAGGATATCTCTAAGGTGAAGTGCTTCCATTGTGGGGAGTTGGGTCATTATGCATCCCAGTGTCCTAAGAAGAAGAACAAGAAAGAGGCTTTTGACTCTAAAGCAGCTTCGGCTAAGGCAGAGAAAGAAGTCGAGACTGATGACGATTGTGCCATGAGTGCTCATGTACCTCTAGAGAACAAGTGGGGTGACATCGAGCTGTAGTCAGGAGGACTACAGAAGATGAGGGGCAGGATCCTTGAGGTGCCCAAACTCTTGGATCATATCGGCTATGGAAGCCTTGAATGACAGTAGCAGGATGACGGATGTCAGGAAGAAGCAAAGATGCAATGGAGCAACAAGGCAGTGCTAAGAGTGCCGAGGTTTGTAGTAGCACAATGGAGGTTGCAGCAGTGCGAGAGGCACAAAAGTGTTTGCAACAGTGCGACAGGCACAATGGAGGTTGCAGTAGTATGAAAGGCACAGAGGTGTTTGTAGCAGCGCAAAGGCAGCACAGGGAGCACAGGGAGTAGCAGAGGTAGCTTCAGCATCAAGAGGCTTCAGGACTGACAAGGCTGTCAGGATTTGGGTAGATTAGTTTCTTACTTCTCAGTGACTGAGTTGCAGTGCAGCAGTTAGCAGTGGTAGTGCTATGGGCAGCATGATGCAGCATGTTTAGAGGAAGCTGCAGTATAGATGTAGCAGTGGTAGTGGCAGAGCCATGGGCAGCAATACAGGAAGCAGCAGTGCAATGGATGTAGAGCAGCAAGCCCAACATCAGCACAGGTACCGATGCGGAAGGATCAGTGTGATGTTCAGAGGTGGAGCATTATTAGAGCACATTCCTCAAGGGAGTGTTGGTTTGTTGTAGCATCAGATGTGCTCTAGCCATGAAAATTGGTGGAGAGGCTAAAGCACATGAGATCTCCAAGACCCAAAAATGGTTTGGGCAAATTCCACCTAGTTAGAAAGATATTAAAATAACTAATATTTTTAATGGGGTTCCTAAGTCTAAACTTAGGAAATTTAAAATATTAATGGGCATTAATATAAAACTGGGTGAGAATGTTCTAAATGACATGGATTAATCCTAATCTAATCTTAGCCATTGATTAGAGACTTAATCTCGGTTGTTGAAGACTCAACAGGAAAAGTATAAGAAGAGGCTTGAGGGTCAATTGGAGATACACCAAGATTGATTAGTCAGTTTGATTTTTTGGACTGGGGTTTGCTGAGAAAATTCGAACAAGTGATCTGTTGCAGCGAGGGGCAGTGAGTACAAAGCAGAGAGGCAGAGATAGTGCCTAAGGGTTAGTGCAGTGACTGAAGAGGTTGACGCAGAGGTAGCCAGAGCTACGCAGAGGTAGTAGGAGCCACGCAGATGCAGCTAGAGACTACACAGAGGTAGCAGGAGCCTCACAGATGCAGCTAGAGGTTGCGCAAAGGCTGAGGGGCCTGCGTCGGTGACATAGAGGGCTAGAGAGGTGACGTTGTCATGTCCCTTCTCAAATGTATTAGTCACGGGGTGTAGCTACACAATTTTGGCATCATTTTTGGCTTAAGAGTAGGACCCCACACGCAGAAATTAGGAACTATAGGCAATTCGACTTTATTTCTAGCAACTAGTGGAATGTGAGGGCCACCCACATGAATAGTTCGAATTGGCCAAGGAATACGTTGGAAGGAAATCGAACTAGTGGAAGGAGGGCCCAACAAGAGGCTAAGGGGGCCCAAAGTGATAAAAGGGGAAGCAACTCTCATCTTGGAGCATTCTGCTCATTTGACAAACAAACTTACCTTTGTATGCTCTACTACTTAGTGAGTCTATCAGTTGTTTAGCCACGAGTCTTCCGCAGGGATGATTCAACCTCTAGTTCGGGGGACTATCAGTTCCCGCCCTAGGTAGGCTATTCCACAGAGATTGCAAGAGTTCCAGCATCGATTTACAATCACCCAGCCACTCAGAGGAGGAGACTAAGTGTTTTCTTAGCAGCCAGAAATATGCAGAAGAGGATTGAGAGGGCGAGGAGGTCCCTAGCTTGCTGGGGGTTCTGGGAGCAGGAAAGGTAGAGGGATGAGGACATTTTCTCAAAGTTTTGCAGCCATCCAGTCAGTAGTTACAGCAGTACGCATTACTGGGCAGAGGTATACACAGTGGCCTCTGGCAACAATTTCATGAGGCTTAGGAGAGCAGCCATCCAGGCCAAGGATCATCCGAGGAGCAAGGAATCAGCTATCACAGGTGAAAGCAGCATTTGAGGGGTGTTTCCCGGTGGATTTGCAAGTTGTTTCTTGCAAATCGAATTCGGCAATAATAGTCAAGGAGGGGCTCCAGGGAGGCCGAAAATCCAAAATCAAAATCAGAGAAATTCCCTACTGGGTTTTTCCGGGTTTTGTCCAAGGAGTCTAAGGCTGAAAGGACAGAATTTTCTGGGTAGTTTTTGGGCACATTCCAACAAGTCAAAATCAGCAAATTAGTAGTTTTACTAGGATAGCGCAGTGCAGAGTGGTGCAACAACTGAACAGCCATCATCTCAACTATTCCATCACTTGGTTTTGGTCCAGCTTGTCCTTGAGACAAATCGAGGTGCACCACTTCATTTATATATTGTACTTATGCTCTCATATTTCATAATATATGGCTGAGCAGTTCTAGATTTACAATGTTTCATGGGTGTTTAATGTTTGTTTTTAATTGTATGTTGCTGCACTATTTATTTATTTAGAATATCACTTCAATCCCTACTTGCGAACATTACAGACGCAGGGAGGCAAAAGGCTAATGCAGAGCGTTTAGGAGCTACACAGAGGCTAGCAGGGCTGACGCAGAGCCTTGGAAAAGCGTCAGAAGGATTTTCATGGGGCAGAAAGTTCTGAGAAGCTAGATATCTATCTCCGAGAAGAGGTATTATTGTCGTGTAAAAATCTGTGTTGGGTGAGCCAATGCGGCACCCTAGTTGTACTCGAGAAATCTGCATAATAATTAAATCCTCAGAACTGTTGCACCGTTTTTCCCACATTGGGTTTTTCCGAAGATGTGTTGTCTAAAAATAACGGTGTCCCTTATGTGTTTGTTTAGTATTTCAGTTCTTGATCTGTATATGAGTTAAGGCTGCAGTTGTGTTTATTTTCAGTATTTATATGTATAAATAACTTGTTAAGGAATAAACAATTAGGTGAAATAAACCAGATAATGCAGTAGGGATTTCTAACGTGTCAGACTTAGAAATTTGAACACACAATCATCCCAGAATCTGTCCCAATTGGGGAGAATCTCCCTAGAATTAACAACATCTCCAAAGACCTCCCAAGACTTAGGAAGTCCCGCTATAGCTATCCTGACTAACTCTATGGGTGCAACTGCCTCACCAACAGCAATCAAATCATCACATACCTGTTTCACCCTGCCAAGATAATGAACTACACTCTCAGCCTTTGTCATCCTAATGTTCTTCAATTGTTCTTTGAGTACATTCTTCCTACTCTCATTGGTACTCTGATAGAGAGTGGTTAGAGTTGGCCACATCTAATATGCATATGTTTCCTCTCACCTGAGGAACCACATGATCCTTCAGGCTATGCATCAAAATCCTTTTTGCCTTTGCATTATTTTTTGTGAATTCAGCAAGTTCATCTGCAGTAGTAGGAGGGCCAACCACTTGCCACACTATGTCCCAAACTATTGCCTCCTCAAACATTGTCTCAATTTTGTCCTTCCAAACGGTCTAGTTGAATATCCCATCCAGTCTATCCTCTATCCTTAAAAACATGGCCATGACTGATGTCCAAAATTTACAAAACCAAGAAAATGGAGAAATGAACTTTCCAACACACCTTGATGTTCCAAAAGTTCAGTCTGTGTGAAATTTCATCTTGCTGTCCCAAAATATCAGTTTGTTATCCAAAAATTTAGTTTGTTGTCCCAAACTACTGTCTCCTGTTCAAACTGCAATTTTCAGCCTATAGCTCTGATACCATGTTGAAATTTGATGACTAAAAGGTTTCCTGCAATACCAATCCGGTTTTAATTTCCTGCAATACCAATCCAGTTTTAATTTCACCTTATCACTCCCATTCAGTTAAATTCCCTTTCCCATAAACATTCATTCAATATATAGAATTCTAGAAATGAAATTTTCAGATTAAAACACATGGGACAGTCAACATATGTTGAAAATAAATATGGACATAAACAAACCAACAAGACACATAAAAATACACAGATTTTTGGTCAACTTAGACCCAAGCAAAACCCCTTCAATATTATCCGAGGAAAACCTGTTGGAGAGTTATTCAAATTTATTTATCTTTCAAGTTCAGAAAAAATACAATTGCAGACAAAACAAAACAGCAAAATACAACTTATCTCTTTAGCCCAAAACTCCTTGAAAATCGTGCCCACTTTGTCTCGATTTCCATGCCCACTTGAAGCTGAAAATATGTACTATACGGATACAGACTGTACGGATTTTTCAAAAAAAATCTCAAAAACTTCTCTCAAACGGCGTGCAGCTGTTGATTTGGGGTAGCATCGGACGTGCTCTAGCCATGAAAATTGATGAAGAGGCTAAGGCACATGCGATCTCCAATACCCAGAAAGGGTTTGGGCAAATTCTAAACAGTTTGGGAGATATTAAAATAATTAATATTTTTAATGGAGCCCTAAGTCTAAACTTGGGGAAAATAAATATTAATGTGAATAATATAGAACTGGTCAGAATGGTCCAAAAGTCATGGATCAAACCAGATCTAATTATAGCATTGATTAGGGACTTAATCCGGCCGTTGATTGTCAACGAGAAAAGTATAGGAGAGGCTTGAGGTCATGGGAGGATGACACCATTTAGCTCATGAGGTCACGTCTTGTGGGTCGTTTGCTGATCTGTGTTGGTAGTTATGTCGTACATCGTCCATTTGTTGCTTATAGGGCTTGGCTAAAACTTTCCAGTGAAGTCGTGATTCTGAGCGGCCTGAGTCTACTTGTGTTCGCAATATGCACATGATGAGCGTTGAGGAATAGTGACGTCTGGATAGTATAGCCGAAGAGAGGGACGTAGAATTAGCCAAGGGTTCACGCAAAGCCAGCCAGGGCTCACGCAGAGGCAGCCAGGAGCTGCGCAGTGCCTTAGAGGGCTAGTGTGGGTGACACAGAGGCCAGAGGGCTGACGCAGTTCCTCCAGAGGCTCACGCAGGCTAAGCCAGAGTGACGCTGGGCTAACACTGGGCTAGAGAGAGGTTGACGCAAGCCAAGCCAGAGTGACACTGGGCTAGAGAGAGGCTGATGCTGGGGTTTCGTGGGGCAGATTGGAGCTGTGGAGCTGCCGGAGTGTTTATCTGGGGTTTCAGCCAGAATATCTGCTTCCGAGTAGAGAGGTACTACTATCGAGATTTTTCTCTGTTGGGTGAGCCAGATTTGGCACCCAGATTGTATTCTGAAACTGCTTAATAAATCAAACCCTCGGATAGTTGCACCAGTTTTCCCGCATTGGGTTTTTCCAGGAACATTAGTCCAAAAACAACAGTGTCACTTGTGTGCTTGTTTCTATTTCCTTCAGTGGATGATCTGTAATCTGTTGAGCATGTACTTGCATTTAATTCCAGTATTTACATGGTAAATAACTTGTTAATTAACAGAACAAATAGGTAGGAATAAATCAGTGAAGTACATGAAGGGTTTCTAATGTGTCAGACTTAGAAATTCCAATAGTGGCTCAGCATTAAATGTTGTTCGTACTATACCTTTTGTTGTCTTCTATGCCTTGATTTCCATGCCCAGTTTTGCCCAGAAATCACTCCTTCGGCTTATTGCAACAAATTTCTCCTTCAGAACTTTTCTCCAACTCTTAGCCTCCTTTGTCCAATCTACTCATGAAGAATGAATGTAGTCTCTCTTTTCTTTTCTGCCTTTTGTGTCCCTAAATGACTTTTGGGCAACCCTAAGATCTAATGGCTCATATTTATTTAGATCAATGGATGAGAATAAATGTGCATTTAATTCTCACTTTCTATTTTTTAACTCACCCATTAAATAAAGTACCCACATTGTATTTTATGTCTAAAGTCACTTTTCACCTTATAATTCAACATTGACTTTACAACTTATAAAGTCACTTTCACTTTATAAAGTCACACTTAGGAAAAGAATTATTTTTGACACTTTTCCCTAGGTAGAGACTAACCCATGGGAAACCACTTGTCCAAGGTACATTAAAAATCAACAATCTCTCTCAACTCTAGCTAAATTCTTTGCTGAGAAATACCTCCTATCTCCAGCCTTATCTCTCCTCAACCTCTATTCCTCCAACCCCTATGCAAGTCTGCTTGGGGACCCCTGCGCACTTCCAAAAATGTAGAATTTCAGCACCAAGAATTTCCTCAGATTCAATCTTGCTAATCACCACAAAATCTCTAGATAAAATAGTGGGAAACACTAGCAAATCCTTCGATGTTCTGCTCCTCCGTAACAGATCTCCCCACAAGTAATTCGAACCACTTCTTTTCTCTGAAAGGAACACACACTAGCTGAAATAACCTACAAATATGCCCAATGGAAACTCTGAATTGAACTCCCCAAATTTGCCTCACTAGGGAGACACTCAAAGTTCTCCAAAATGAGGGTGGAATTCCTGCCTTGTGCTGAATAACACATGTTATCTTGGCTATGCTGCTCAAGAGAACTAGTGTTGAATTATCAAATATCAAATATATCCAAATGAGAGCCTCCATGCTCTATTTATAATTGCTAGTCCCCTCCTCCTTGGTGGCCCCCACTCTCCACTAGTTCAGACCCTTTCTCTTTCTCTCTCCTCCAAGAAGTGTGAATTGCTCCATTGGGTCGAATTTCCTTCTCTTGTGGCCCCCTCATTCCACTAGAGCTGTAATTTTTCATTTCTCCTAAGTTCCAACACCAAAAATATCTCCAAAGCCTAGATTACAAAATCGTGCTATGCTTAGCACCTCCCCAATAAACTTTGTTAATCCCCTCAAATGAAAAATCAAAATTGGGGATATTACAGATTCGCCCTACTCCTTTAATGTCTTTGATCTGCTCCTTAATCTCTTTGTTTTACTCCGTAATCTTCTTCGTATGGCTAGACGAAACTATGACTTAATCATCAGATTGAATGGTGCTTGACAAGAGGTCAAATGCCTCATATATATAGTAATCCAATAGGCAGAATGGATGCCATTGAGGGTTGGGCCGACTTGATGACTTGAGGGCCAACTTGGTGAACTTGAGTAGCCAAAAAATAAATAAAAATAAACTTTTGAGAAATACATGAATAATATAATTTTCTTTTTATCATGAACAACATAGTTTACATAAACAAGTACATCAATGTTAAAAGTATATTAGTATGAAGACTGACCGTAGGTACAAAATTCAAGAACATAATTATTCTATAAAATCTCAAATGATAAAAGATCCATTGATGGTTTCACACCCATAAATCCTAAATACAAGCTTTCATGATTTTTTTTATTGTATTGAAAGTCATCACAGATATTAAAGTTAATCAATACTAACCTGGTTAAAATAACACAACTCTATGTACAAGAGTTGAAATCATTGTTCAACGTGTTTGTCTTAATTAAACATCTTCCACAATATTTTAATAGATTTAAAAGGATTTCATTCTTGCACATTGATCATTCACATGTTTGTGAAATATATGTAGGGACATTGCTTTTGACTGGAGGAGCAAACCAAAATTTAATGGATGTAAATTAATCTGGAAGATATATAATTATGCTCCACAAGTGTATCACTTGTGTGTTTCTTATTCTTGCTTTCCATTTCCACTGATATTTTGGTTAGCTTTACCTTGTTGTCACTTTTTCTTTTCCACTTCTTCCTTCGCTTCATCCTTTCCCTTCTACCTCCTTTTCTACTCTTCTTCCTTATCCCATTTTTTCTTTCCCCTTCCTCCCTACATATTTACTTAGCAATACTTGTTGAACAACAAGGGAATAATGGTCAGGCACTCTATGTAGCAGATGAATATGTAATCAAGGTTAAGCTTTAATTTTAATCACATTTTCCCATTTCAATCTTGTTACCCACCATTTTTGGGGTGATATCCCTAGAATTGTTTTCTAGAAGATGGTCCTTTGCTAGCATTCAACAGCCCCTTGCAACCCCCAACTAGCTCGTTGTGCCACTTCTCTGCCACGAGCCAGTCATGTGGTCCCTCACCCATGTGTCATGATCGTATGTTTGAAGGTGGGTCTCCCAAACCTAAAGGTATGCCTTGTCATTTGGTAATTGAGTACTGTAGTTTACTCATCATTGAAACTTTTGGGCATGGATTAATGGGGGGACTCGTTGGAAATAATGAGCTAGGT
Source organism: Pinus taeda (assembly GCA_000404065.3). Taxonomy (NCBI): domain Eukaryota; kingdom Viridiplantae; phylum Streptophyta; class Pinopsida; order Pinales; family Pinaceae; genus Pinus; species Pinus taeda. The sequence continues at coordinate 249,284 of APFE031518871.1, read as the reverse complement.
TTGTGCTCTTGTCCCCTAGACCTCTTTTGGATGTTAACCTTGGACCCTAGTCCTGGAGGATCTCTTTTATTGACCTTTGGACTTTATGGATGGTACTTCATAGGAAACCCTGATTTTGGTTTCATGGTCCCACTCCCTCATCCACATATATCACTTCCCTTCCACTCATTATAACCCCATTCATCATTCCTCCCACTTGGGTCCACATTCCTCCATTGGGTCCACATAGGGTTAGCCTTCCCCTTCCCCTTGCCCTCACCTTATGTCGGGCCTGGAACAATGCCCCAAAGATCAATGCAGTTGAAAAGAAAAGTAAAAGCATAATTGGTCACATTCAACAAGAAAATGTACCACAAAATGCAAAAGATGGTCGGGATGAACACATTTAGCACATCGGCAAAAGCCAATGCATGAGCTCTACCCCATTTTCACGGCCATCACTCTGGTTCCTATAGGCCCTATATGAGCCTATTTTATCATTTAGGAACCCATGATTGTCCCAACCCCTGGTGGGCAATGAACCGACCAACCTCAAAGGGGGTATTCATTGTTATGCCTTACATATCATGCTCTTACTCCTTGAGCTCTGAGCAATTAACCAACGAAAAATCATAAAGGGCAAAAGGCAAATGAAAAGGGTGGAAAAATCAAGGCCAGGGTGACTCATGTACCACGATTGCTCCCTCCTATACATTATATACCCAAATGTGGGCTTCCCCTTTATTCGATACCCTTGTACCTTGGCATGCGACCCAGGATTGCCCCCTCCATCCCCTACTTCATACCATCACCTTATCACATGCCACCATTATTTGAAGGATGTACATTCGACATATCATCCCCTTTAAAAGCAAAAACCACCTAATAGGGCACTTGGTTAACCCCCCCTTGGAGCTTAAAGACATTAGTACATGCCAAAACCCACTATGGAAGGGCATGCCATTATGAAATGCCCACTTGTTGTCCATGGTTTGCAAGCTCTTTAACTCAATTTATTTAAATAACTTGTTGTACTGGAAGACAAGGGGATGCATTGGATCTTATGCAAGATTACAGATGGTCTCCATGTTGGGTTTGGTCTCCACAGTAGTAGACAACATTACATGGATCCCTAGAGATGTTCAGAGATTGCTCGAATTTAATCTATTGGATGAGAAAGATGCAACTGGTTCACCATGCCCAATAGGCCCCATAGTTGTATCATGCACTTGGCAGATGATCCAGGACTTGTATGTTGATGTGGTGTCACTTACATTATCATCTGAGCACTTATAGATGGTCTACAAGGATCTCCGATCTACTTGGAGACCCATGAGGTTAGTTGTGTACCCCCACACCCATTAGAAGCACCACAGGTTTATTATTTGGAGAACAAGGGGCCAACCCCTTTTCCACTACTTTAGGGAGTCCTATATCTCATTATGGAACATATGAACTTCATCGTCTCTTAGAAGGCCCAATGACATGTATTATTGATCACTCGACCTCTTGAGAGGCTTATTCTTTTGTTTATGAGCTAGTTTGATGGGCTTGTCACCAAAAGTTAGTTATTTTGCACATTATTTTATTTTAGGGGCTAATGTAGGCTTAATTAACTAAATCGAACTCATTAGAAGTGTATAGATACAAGTGATGTGAATTCATTTTAGCATCATCACTTGGATTGGACTTGTATCTCTCTTGATAATTTCGCTATCCTTCTTGGAGGATGAATTTTGGAGCATGGAATGAATTTTGATGTTTGGATTATTTTCTCTTATCTTGGAACTTCTTGATTGGCAAATTTTTTATGGTTGGATATACTCTTAATACATGCATGTACAATTTAATGCTATTTTCTTTTCTATTCTTGTCACACACATTGTTGCTGGGATTTCACTATACTAGGGCTAATTTACCACATCCATTTATGCGAAGTTGTGGAAATTCGGTTTCTACATAGTGATGCTTCATGTATGGGCCATGTATTATGAATGAATGTTCCTAGAGATGCTTCTTAATTGAAATTCATCTTGGTAAGCCATCAATCTTGCAAAATGAAGTATAAAGGTCTTGAAGCTGCTTTTGTTGTTGCCCTAATGCTATGCGAAGTTGTCTTTGAGGCCTCCTTGACATAGAAAATTCAATTCCCATAGTCATAATTACTCTTGATTCCAAATCTCCCCGAAGGATTAGGCACTAGTCCACCATAAGGTGATCACCTTAAACTTATTTTCCTTCTCCTCTCTCCTCTTCTTTAGGTCTAGTCCTCTAGGTCACCTAGGAAATCAATTATCTCATAATCTAGCCATCCAAATACTTCTATTTTTGGTCCACAACTGCGCTAGTACGTCCTCAAGAAGCCCTCCAAATTTTGTGAGATTCCGACAGTGGGATCTTGAGATATTGCAAGCCCTGACTCGAAGAACAATTCTTGCCCTTGGTTTCCCTTAGGCTAGAAACCTCACTGGGATCCTTGCATTGCCTTTTATTGAAAATTCATTCCTTGATCCCTTTCCCCTCCCTAATTAAGTCAAGCATATCAGTGGTTGCTGAATCCTATCCCCTTGACCTAACCTCAGGTCCACTTGGTCCCATGTGATCCCATGCACTATCAAGGTTAATTCTTCAAAGATCACCTAGAACCCAAGTTTCCACAAGAATTATAGGACTTAGGGATCTCCTTTATAAGGCACATACTCAAAACCTAACCCTTGAAATTCTCCCCAAGCCCTTCCTTGAGATCCTTCCATCTTGTCTTCTAAGACAAGGAAGCCACATATTTGAGCCTCTTGTGAATAGGCTTTCAGGATCACCAATCGCCCTATCATTGGTCCATCCATTTCGCGATCCTTATCATAACGGGTCTCCTCCCATCGTTGGAAGTCCGTAAAGAATAGGGAGCCTTAGCCAAGGTGACAGTGGGCTATCGCTCCATTGTTGCCCTTAGCCTAGTAGTAGACCTTCAAGGATCCCCTTTTAAGACCCTTGCTAGTTTAGCGGTAACGTTTATGGCGCCATTGCCCAGGACACGAAACATGTGTTTGGCTTCCCATACGTCATATTGACATAACATTATTGGCGACCCCAATGGAAGAATGAAGCCCTAGTTCTTCATTGAACTTTAAGGTCAATGCTTGTAGGGTGAAGCAAGAATTTTTCTAGGGCTTCGTTAAATTCACCCTGGCGACTCCTATGTATTTTTCATGTATATCTCAAATTGTAATGTGCCTTTCGAGAATTTTGTGGTATTTTCCTGAGAATTTTCTCTATAAAATTTTATGTTGGAATTTTCGCCAAAAACCCACAAAATTGCCCCCAAATGCACTAGTAAATAGCAACCCATAAATTATACAAGAACGGAAAATACATAGAGAATTTGCATAATTAAATCCAGAAACTCAAATAACATTAGAAAACGCAGCATAAGAAATGACCCAACTTCATTTATTATAATGTAGCATGCAGAGTACAACTGGGAATATGTGAGACAAAATAGGAAAGATAATAGCTAACTGGACCTCCAAACATTCCACTGATATGTTGATCCTGATCTCTCAAAACTCCACAACTGTTGCACTCTCCCTCCAACATCAACTGCCACCAAATCAACTAAAAGACAATGAAGCACCAATTGAGGACCTAAATGATCCTCACTCCAATATCCTTGAAGCTCTATGAAACACTTGGATGAAGTCTCCTCAAAGAGAATTTGGTTTTCGTCCAACATTCACTAGCACACCCGAGGTTTTCCGTCCTGGGGCTACCAATGAAGTAGAGAAACAAGTTCTAAACCTCTCACACAACAAGAAATATCAAATCTAAGATGTCCTCCAATGGCCTCCTCTTCCTCTTTTATAGATCTGATGGATTTGTATTTTATTATTATTTTTATCATGGAGCACTTTTCCCTCTTTTATATCAATTAAAATATTCTTTTTAATGCAGATAAAGGGTAAAGTGGCCACCATGTCTCCTCAAGTCACTGAAACTCACATCTAACCATCCCATCCTATAGATCTTCTCATTCTAGTTCCAACGAGCTACTACGCTAAGGCGTTCTGTCTAGTATTCCTCCCAGAATCCACCTTAAGTGTAATTAATTGAGTCGGGCCCAATAATAATTCTATTTTTCAGAAGTTGTCGAAATGCACTGGAACAAAAGGTAAATGTGCAGATGAGGGAATATACCAAGTGAATGCCATCGGACCTCACAGAAACTCCTCGAAGCCCCTCCAAAAGCCCCTAGGTCCGGTGATGACACCAACCTGCACCTGTGACCTGTCTGCCCCCAACTCTGAAAGTCCATCCTAACCATGACATCATAAGGAACACCAAAAAAAAGAACATTACAAATCCTCCTGCCCCAAGATTGCTTGCCCTTAAGCAATTCAAACTTGTGGACTAATTTGGTGGCTGAACACAATTAAGACCTAATGCCCAAATCCCATACGAACCACTAAGTGATGCTCTGCCTATGTGTCAACCTATCATGAACAGACCCTTCAATACCCGGATCCCAAACTGATCTCTGACTGTACTCTGACTGTACCTATCATCAACCAATCCTACTGGATCCCAATGCTACCCTGGCCAATCATCGCCCAAGTCCCATGGCTCATACTGTGCTCTGTCTCCAGATATAGTGGTTTCTCCATAAAGCGAATAACAACTCATCACCTCTCTCCAATCCCTCCCTTGACTCAATCCAATGCTAACCCTGCTCTCCTAATGCAGGTATGGAATGTTGAAGAGCTGTCAACCTGTATCCCACTGCCAACTGGAGCATGTAGTCTCTGACATGTCTGGGGTTCTCCGCTCTACTATGCCCTTGACTAAGGATATCACACCATCAATAGGATACCAACTCATGATCTCCCACCAATCTAGGGCATGGATTCTGATGTAAGGAACAAGTCTACTATGCTGACGCTGGTCCACGCTCAACTCATGTTGCTCTACCTAGTCAATTGACAATATCCACTAAGAAAATCCTGCCTCCCACCCTATAATGGGTACGAGTGACCAAACTAAGTTGCACGCCCTGTCTATGTACTCCTGGAGAGGGCTGCTACCTGGAAATACTGCAGCTCTGCTAGCTACCACTACTCCTATCTGCACATCATCAGTGGGTAAGCCCAAAAATGGGTGCACCACCATCTCCAGAAGATCCTCTCTCATCTATCCAAAAGCTCCATACTCCTCTAGTCTACTCGTCACCTGCAACATTGTCCTGTCAAGTCCCAGCGCCTCTTGATGACCAATATCTGCAAATACTACCTCCCTGGTGGCTGCACACACATCTACCTACTCCTCTCCAATGGCTGGCCCCAAGGGTGTCTGCTCATCCTCCATCATGGGCTCGACATGAGCTACTAGCTGACTCTCAAAAAATGGCTCATCATGCGCACTGTGCTCCACTATAGGCTGTTGCTCATTAATCTCCCCTACCAAACACAGCTGCATATCCGAGTTTTTGTCAACAACTCCCCCTGGCTGCTCATGCTCCTCAAGGCTGTTCTCATGCAGACTAATGGATCCATCGTCACTAGAAGAAATCCTCTCATCCTTTACTATCAAAAGAGTAGACTTGTGATCTACCTAATGCAATTCAGGAATTTCTGAGGCATGCCCCTCTTTGTGATCATGTGGGTTAGAGCATTCTGCATGCAGCTCTTGTCCAACCATGGAGCCTTCAATCCTTTCCTCAATCAACTGACTAAAGTCCTTTGCCATTTCTTTCTCTTCTTCAATTTTTGTAGTCACATTCGATTTCCTGTCCATTTCACACGTGTGATCTGGTGTCCATGCTCCTTGGCATGTGAAGCAAATCTTCTCTCTTCTCATTTGATTTCTGCTCTTTCTGTGGAGCTCTTGAGACGGCTTTTTCTTTGGCTCCACATCTTTCCTGGATCTGAAGCCTCCCATAATTCTTCTCATAAAATTTCCCCTGGCTAGAGGCTCCGCACTATGGGCTGTGATTTGCCTCAGCGACTCATCCAACTTTGTTGGCCTGTGGCTAATTTAATCCAAGTCCTAGACAGGTTCATGAGCAATCTGAGTTTAGTGAGAAGTTTCTTAAGGGTATGGTGCTGTAGGTGTGTTCAGTGATCAAATCTGCACTTCCAAACTGCTGTTGGTATATAACAAATAATTTTCCTTGGTTCTGGAATTTGGGCCAGTGATGTTCTAACACCAATTTTTCATGGACTGCTGATATGGAATAACAATGCTAACAACAAGAAAGGTACACATTCATCAAATCATAGCAAGAATATCAGAGGAACCTCATTTGAGGTATCTATAGTTGTCCTTAATATGATGCTCAATCTTCTTGCATCACTATAGGGAACACTTTTAGGAGGTTGACTTCAATATTGCTGCCTTTCCAGGTCTGTTACAGCCACTAAAAAAACCACCAGAAAATACCATCGTTCCCTTTGAGTTTGTGAGGTTTCTTCACCAAATGTTTTGTCAGTGAATTTGTCTACACACTGCTGTTGGCGATTTTCTTAATTTAATTGTCAACACACACACAGTGCCTTCCTTGCTGTACTAATGTTCCATAATGTAATAAACTGACTTATAACATACTCAGAAATGTAAAGAGCACTGCCACGAATTTAAAAAAAAGAAGGACTATAAACCCAAATCATATTGCATCCATTCCAAATGAAATAACAGAGATACAATAATTGGAGATAACCCGGTATACATATCAGCAAGGTGTACTTCAGTATATAGGCAGGATTTCGATGTACCTTCAGCAACACAATGTTCAGATAGCTATTCCCGAATGCTACTGTGCAATTTTACCCACTGTGACAGCCTCCAGGAAGCACTGGTTATATGCATAGTAAGCAGAGATTGACTCTTGGCCTTGACTGGTAAACAAGGCCTCTGCACATCTGTCTCTTGTGTTAGCTCAACCCACAGAGACCCAAACTCTCCCGCAGTACTCACACTAAATAGCAAGTAGCACACAGTCTTGTCAATGTCTGATATCGGCCCTCTTGGGAAGAAAAATACGCCCAGCAAGTAATGGTAGCCCACAGCCTTGGTTCAAGGTTGTAGCAAGAAATACTGTCCCTCTATGCCCAGAACTCAGCTTCTAAAATAAGTACGGCCTCCAGAAGATTAAATGGTGATTTCGGTCAAGAGGAAAATGTTTCTGGTGGAAGGGAACTCAACCAGCAATTCAAACCAACAACTGATAATTTTTTGCTCAGAAATTTCCAATCTTCAGACTACATACAAACAGCTCCAGATTTATGACCCAGTGAAAACGCAAAGAGGAAATTTGGACCTTTGCTGAAGGAGTTTCGGCCTGGGTACACTGATCTTTTACCACAGCAATGAGGCAGCAGCTCGATCTTCCGGCAGTGGGGATCCTTTCGAAATTTGGGACTCCTCTCTGGAATTTAAAGATCACTCCAAACAAATTCTCTGTCTCTGTCCTGCATACCTCTACTTTAATAATTAAATTAAGCCATGGCCACCAACTAGTAAGTGCCACGTACAGGAGTGATCACCCAATTCGGCCTTCAATAAGAGTTTCGATTTGTTTGACTGAACTTGTCCTTATGATCAGATAAAGTTATTGTTTGGACCGATTGAAACAACTGAGACGGTTCACCATTGTAGGTTTGGGAAATCGATCCAAAGAAATATAAATGCTGCTTCAGATTCGCTAGAATTTCAATCCAGTCTCCACATAAAGATATACAGCGTGCAATTGATGGTGCTTACGCCCAGGAAGTCTAGGCTCAAGGCAGTCAGTCCACCAATAATTACGCCCTTCTTTTCGATGTCACCGAAGTTGAGCCCTGCTAAGAGCATGAGAGAATCGTCCTATGACGATCATATTTGTTGTCATTATTGTTGCGTGCAATAAAATTGGCCCTTAGCCTTTCAGCAGATGATGGTCCTCTAAACTGGGCAAATTGGCTCCCAGTTTCAATGTGGCTCGGCTAGGATCTAGCTTGCGACTATAATTCTCGGCCTTGCTGGCCTCTCAACCGAAATCGGCTGTTTAATTTCTCAATACGGCCCTTGTTAGACTGTGATAAATAAGATGGATTTACTGTCCCCTCTCAAGCTTAGGTATGAACCAGCTTAATGTACCTCAACCAAACCATGAAAAGATGGTAACTCGACTCCTTGACGGTGGGAAACTCGTTCCAGAACAAGAGAATGCAACCCTGGAGAATTTCGAATCCAGAGAATCCAGAGAATTTCGAGCTGAGAGAATGGCTACAAAATTTGTCCTGTGAGAAAATTCGGTTCTCAAATCGGTGATATCGACCTCCAGGTATCCACGAATCCCTTAATTATATTAACGTCACCATGAACTGAAGATGCGGCTCCAAATACATTGACGCCACAGCTCAGATTATAATGAGAACTGCAGACCCGACAGACTCGTAATTTCCGCCAGGATTGAAAATAGCATCACGCTCAGCTGCTTTAATTCAATTTATGCCCCACTTTAATCAGATTTGCCTTCAGATAAATTAATTGGGCCTCAGTTCGCGTAACTTTGGAATAAAAATTCGACCCTTCCAAGAACAAAAAAATTCGATAACTTTAATACGGCCCTCTGAAATTCTTCGACGGTTCAAAATAGTTTTTCACGGCCGCTTGATTAGAAGAATAACTGGATCCCACTATAAACATTTGATCACGTGCCCCTTTATGCTTTGCCACCTCACTTCATAACATAAACTTCTAATTTTAATATAGGGCCAATTTGTCCAATCTATAATGCTTGTAACATTTTGGCAGAAATTTTATTGCTTATTGAATAAAATAATTTGTCAAGCCCTTTTAATGAATCTTCATTCTGCTGTAGAAATTAGGTTTTTGACTTCTCTGGGAAAACCATCTGACATAATCGTTGCAACTGGAAACTGCAAACCACAAGCTGAGCCAAAACCAAGTCTCTGATACCACTGTAATGTCCATTTCTGGAATTTTGTGGTATTATTTTGAGAATTTTCTCTATAAAATTTTATGTTGCCATTTTCACCAAAACCCACGAAACTGCCCCAAAATTCACGAGTAAATAGCAACCCAAAAATTATACAAGCATGCCAATACATCGACAATTCACAGAAGTAAATCCAAAAACTCAAATAACATCAGAAAATGCAACATAAGAAATGACCCAGCTTCATTTATTATAATATACCATGCAGAGTACAACTGGAAATATGTTAAACAAAATAGGAAAGATGATCGCTGAGTGGACCTCCAAATATTCTGCTGATATGCTGACCCTGATCTCTCAAAACTCCACAACTGCTGCGCTCTCCCTCCAACAACAGCTACCACCGAATCAATTAAAAGATGATGAAGCACCAATTGAGGATCTGAATGATCCTCACTCCAATATCCCTAAAGCTCTATGAAACTCTTGGCTGAAGCCTCCTCAAAGAGAGTTGGGTTTTCATCCAACACCCACTAGCACACCCGAGGGTTTCCATGCTGGGCTACCAATGAAGTAGAAAACTGGGTTCTCAACCTCTCATACAACAAGAAATATCAAATCCAAGATATCCTCCAATGGCCTCTTCCTCCTCTTTTATAGCTCTGATGGACTCCTATTTTATTATTATTTTAATCATGGAGCATTTTCCCATCTTTTATTTCAACTAAAATATTCTTTTTAATGTGTAAAAATGGTAAATTGGCCACCATGTCTCTCAAGTCACTGAAACTCACATCTAAACATCTCATCCTGTAGATATTCTCGTTCCCGCGCCAACGAGTTATTACACTAAGGCATTTTGTCAAGTATTCCTCCTAGAATTCCACCTTGAGTGTATTTAATTGAGTTAGGCCCAATAATAACTTTGTTTTTTTTAAGTTGTTGGAATGCACTGGAACGGAAGGAAAATTGTGCGGATGAGGGAATAAACCAAGCAAATGCCATCAGACATCATAGAAACTCCTCAAAACCCCTCCAAAAGCCCTTGGGCCTACTGATGACACCAACCTACACCTGTGACCTATCTGCCCCCAACTCTGAAAGTCCATCCTAACCATGACATAAGGAACACCAGAAAAAGGAACATTACACAAATATGCTATCTTTCTTTGATAAATTTCTCGCTTTATACATTACTAGCATTCTTGGGCACCCTAATCATGTCAAGGGAAGGATGGTACACAGGATGCTCATGTTTGATGGTGATACACTCTCCGCAATTGACCACGTAGTAAGATTTAATGCACATGCTTCAAGAGAGGAGGTTGTTCACCAAAATGTTCTTATGTTATTGTTCATGGAATCTCTTGGTGGTCATAACTCATCGTTGCATGATCATGAACCTAAGAGCATCTCATTTATTGAGGAGTTTGTTGATGGCTTTCTTAGACATTTTCAAGTATACCCCACATTAAGCACCCAAGAGGAAGCCTTCATCGACCATCATCAAGACATTGAGAATCTATGTAATGAGCAAGAAGACAATTCCTCCTTGTGAAAATTCCTACACTCAAGGAACCCCCACTGCACCAAAACCGAATTTACTTCTCCTAATTGATTTTATTATACATTACCAAGTTATTTTCTGGAAAATACTTAAGTAAATTACTTTTGCAACCTACACCAATTTAATTTGATTACATGAAACAAGAAACTGAGCAAAGAACAAGATACATAGGACACCATTATTTTTGAACAAAATAGTCCCCAGAAAAACCCAATGCAGGAAAACCAGTGCAGCAGCTCTGAGGGTTTTATAATATAAATAGTGGTTCTGAATACAATGTTGGATGCCCTCCCGACAATCCACTTACAGAGAAAAATATAATGGCAGAAAACTGAGTGACATTACCTCACTTCACCCGACAGTTTCCGACTAATCCGGCAGCAGAACTGGCAAACCCCCGGCTATCTCTGTGACGGCCCCGCGTAGGCACTGTGTCAGCCCTGCGCTGTCTCTTTCGCCTCTTGGAGCTTCTGCGTCAACCTCTCCTGACTGTTCTGGCAGCTCCCTAGCAAAATTCTGGATTTCTGCGTGAGGGCAGCTTCTCCTCTATGTTGGATCTCCTTGGTTCAGCGTCAAGCCTACGTGGACCTAGACTAGCCCAACCTTAGTCCCTCTAGTTGCTGCAATGCCTCCACTAGTGGCTCTCCACCTCTCTACCTAGTATTCCCGAACTATCCCTACCCCTCTGCTGCAGAATCATCACTTGGTTCGAACTTCTCAGCTTTCAAGCCCCAGAAATTTCGAACTCTAGATCAATTCGTTCTCTTCGTGTGTGTTTCTAAATGAACCCCTCGCCTCCTTCTTATACTTTTCTCATTGAGACTTAAACGACCAAGATTAAGTCTCTAATTAACGACTAAGATTAAAAACTTGACTTGATCCACTTTCTAGAACATTCCCACCCATATTTTGATTAATAACCCTTAATACTTTAATTCTCCTACGTTTAGACTTAGGAACCCCATTAAAAATATTAATTATTTTAATAAAATACAATCTGGGTGGAATTTCACCAAACGATTTATGGGTTCTTTAAAACTCAAGTGCCTTAGCCTCTCCACCAATTTTCATGGCTAAAGCACATTCGATGCTACCAAAAACTAACACTCTCTCTTAACGAGGAATGTGCTCTAACAACAATGTCCAACTCCATGTTGCTCTGTCTCTGAAGCATCTCCTTTCTGCATTGTCGCTGCCATCAACACTATGCTACCACTACTACTATATTGCTGCCTATGACACTGTCACTGCCACTGCTGCATCTGTACTACAGCTCCCTCTGCATCTATTGCTAACACTGCCACTTCTAGCTCTGCACTGTGTCATTTTCCAATTGTTGCTGCTCAGCGACAGAAAAGCATCCCAAATTTTTAAACTAACTTTGTTCAGCATAATAACATGTGAATGTTGGAATCTGAGTGCTACTAGTCTTTGACCCTCTGAATCTTCTGCACTGCTCCTGACTTCTGCACTTGTGCCATCTGCACTGTTGTCGCCCTTGCTCTGCGCTGATCAGTGTCTGGTCTCAGGGTACTGCATCTATCTCTCCAACCAACCTACTGCGTCATCTGACACTAATTCCATCTCACTACTACTGAATCTCAGGCTCTTGTAGCAAGGAATTGATCCAAGAGGTGGGTTCCTCAATGATCCTGCCCACATGTAGTCCTCTCGACTACAGTTCTATATCGACCCATTTCCCTACTGGAGATGCGTGGGCACTCATGGCAAACTCATCTTCGTCATTTTTTGTTGGAGCAGCCTTAGGATCATGTTTCTCATCCTTATCTTTTTGCTTCAAAGGACACTGGGATGCAAAGTGGCCCATCTCGCCACATCTGAAACATTTCACCTTCGAAATGACCTTCTTCCGCTTTTGCTTCTGTTGTCCCTTTGATGCTAGCGCTGTGTTCTCCTCCTCTTCCTTGGTCTTCGTGCCACTCCCATTGTTGCTATTGAGGTTGACCTTAATTAGATCTCTCCTTAATTCTTCTTGTTGAAGAGTTGCCCATATCTCGTCCCATGAAGGTAATCTTTCCCTACCCAATATGCTTTGGACGAAGACTTGCCATTCATCTGAGACTCCATTCAGGACCGTCCTTACCATTGCGGTAGACTAAGGAGTAGACCCCACTACAGCGAGCTAGTCTCTGGTGTTCTGAAGACGTTGAAGATAGGAGTTAACCCCTTCTCCCTTCTGCATCAATGTCGCTGCAACTCTTGTTCTAAGTACTTCTTCCTCTATTTGAAAGAACCTTCATACAGTGAAGACAAAGCTTCCCACATTTCTCGGGCTATATCTTTGCCCTGCAAGTGTGAGACCACATGATCTCGAACTCCATCGAGTATGAACCTCTTCGCCTTTCCCTGCTCAACCTTGTACTTCTTCTTCTGATCATTGTGCACGAGAACAACCACAACACTCTTGACATAAGCTTCGAGATTGTACTCCTCTAGAACAGCTAAGATTCTGGTCTTCCATATGACAGAGTTGGAAGCTCCTTCCAACCTGTCCTGATCTCTGAGCCCATGTGATGCCATCTCACCCACACTGTCGAATTGACTCCTCTAGTAACTACGCAGCACTGGTTTGCTGCCCAGCAAGTGAAAAATTCGAACTTTTGGCGAGAAAAGTCTTCTGAGGAGAAAACTCCTCTTCTATGTGTCTTCGCTCTTTTCCAACAAATTTCTGCCTTGGAAGAAACTGTGCCCTTCAAACATTGCGTTGAGGCTCTGCGTCACTCTCTCTGCCTCTGAAGCTCACGAACCGGAAATCATACCTCTTTGTCAACTCTCTCAAAGAGAGATTTCCTCAAAATCTCTACTTTCCTAGTAAGGACTGCGCAATCCCTTTAAGGGGATTCAAATTTATGCCAAATGCAGCTATTGGCCTCTCTGCTCAGCGTTGGATCTGCTCTTCCTATTTCAAAATCAATGCTCTGATACCATGTGAAAATTCCTACACTCAAGGAACCCCTACTACAGCAAAATTGAATCTACTTCTCCTACTTGATTTTAATATACATTATCAAGTTATTTTTTGAAAAATACTAAAGTAAATTACTTCTGCAGCCTACACCAATCTAATTTGATTACATGAAACAAGAAACTGAGCAAAGAACAAGATACATAGGACACCGTTATTTTTGGACAAAATAGTCCCAGGAAAAACCGAATGCGGGAAAACCGGTGTAACAGCTCTGGGAGTTTTATATTATTAAGCAGTGGTTCTGAATACAATATTGGATGCCCTCCTGACAATCAAGTTATAGAGAAAAATATAATGGCGGAAAATTGAGTGAGATTATCTCACTTCAGCGGCAGTTTCCAGCTGATCTAGCAGCGGAACTGACAAACCCCCGGCTATTTCTATGTTGGCCCTGCGTTAGCCTCAAAGGCTCTATGTCAGCGCTGCGTTGTCTCTTCTGCCTCCTGGAGCTTCTGCGTCAACCTCTCCCGGCTGTTCTGGCAACTCCCCGGCAAAATTCTGGATTTCTACATGAGGGCAGCCTCTTCTCTGCGCTGGCTCTCCCTGGTTCAGTGTCAAGCCTGCGTGGGCACAGACTAGCCCAACGTTTGTCCCTCTAGGTGTTGCGCTGCCTCCACTAGTGGCTCTTCGCCTCTCTGCCTAGTATTCCCAAACTATCCCTGCCCCTCTACCGTAGAATGATCACTTAGTTCGAACTTCTCAGCTTCCTAGCCCCATAAATTTCGAACTCTAGATCAATTCATTCTCTCCATGTGCGTTTCTAAGTGAACCCCAAGCCTCCTTCTTATAATTTTCTCGTTGAGACTTCAACAGCCGAGATTAAGTCTCTAATCAATGCTACGATTAAAAACTTGACTTGATCTGCTTTCTAAAACATTCTCACCCATATTTTGATTAATACCCATTAATACTTTAATTTTCCTAAATTTAGACTTAGGAACCCCATTAAAAATATTAATTATTTTAACAAAGTACAATCTGGGTGGAATTTCACCAAATGGTTTTTGGGTTCTTTAGAATTCATGTGCCTTAGCCTCTCCACCAATTTTCATGGCTAGAGAACATCTAATGCTACCAGAAACTAACATTCCTCGGGTCCATATGATGAAAAGGATGATTTTGAGAACACGTGTTGGGAAGGATGAAGTTGAGATTAACCTTACCTTTCTCGAGAATATTACTCCTAATGACTCTCCTTCTGAGAACCTTTAAGAAGGTGATCCCATTTTCCCCTTAGAAGATGATATTGGAGATTACTTCCATATTGAGAAGGAGAAATGGAAAATTTTTGGTCCTCAATTTGATTGTGCTCCCATTTACAACACCGACAAGGAAGATGAGGCTGAAATTGGTCCTCCCCTTCTCTCGGGTATTATTTATGATGACATATCCATTGATGCTCTTGAGAAGGAAAAAATTTATTTTCCCTGGAATAAGGAGGGGTAGTTGGAAGTGATCAATTTTCTTGTTAGGAGAGGCCCAATCTATGATACTAAGGAAATCGATAAGGCTCCTCCTTATGATTCTATATTCAAATCACCTAAGCCTTTAGATTATGATTTTGGGGAAGAGAAACCTATTGGATATAACACTCCACCCTTCCCTTTGCCTTCTTCTCTTGTTCATCATTTTGAGAGTGATTCTCGCACTTGTTCTCATATGATCTCAAGTGACCTTGATCCCTTTCCCCTTTCCAAGTATAGTGTCGAGGAAAAACCCCTCATTGAATATTCTTTATCTCCTTGGGCGCCCCCTCAGGATCATGATCAATCTATAACCTCCCCATTCCAGTCTGAGCATCATGGGCAACCTACTTGTGTTTCTCCATCTCATCAGTTTGTCCTTCCTACTAATCATAACCCTGTAAAGGCCATAAAATATGACATAAATGATAAGGACCATCATATGCCCGAGGTTGCCATCCATCAAAATTTTATGGACTTAATCATTGACATATCTATATTTTGGTTAGAAGAGAGGATCTCATGGACTAGATTACATCATTTTCTTACCTCTTCTCACATGATCATCCATGTGTGGGCATTCTATTTTCCTACCTCCCATCAGCCTTATCATCCATGTGATTTTGTCCACATTCACTTTGGCATTTGCTACATGAGTAATCATATAAGCTGGCATATTTATATTGATTTGATGATATGTTGGTTGCACTGACTTTATGATTACACTTAGTTTTAGTTTTGTACCATATGCATGTTAGGGTAGGATGCATTCATAATGATTTTCGCATTAGAACTAATGTCATATGATATTTCTAATGATAGATTAGTTGCATTTAGATTTAAAATTGCATTTGAAAATTTATTTTTACGAGTCAATTTTATGGGTCTAATCCAAGTATGTGTGATAATGAGACATCGCGAAAGCATGTTGCCCATTGTTTTTCATCTGTGCAGCTAACAGGTCTGTTGTGTACCAAGAGATTGTTGGTGTTCTCGACCTCTCGTGCGTGTAGCTTTGCCCACTGTTCGATAGATCACGTCCCAATTGGAGCCAAATGTTACACACCATTTTGTGGGCGATATCCCTAGAATTTTTTTTCTAGAAGATGGTCCTCAGCCAACAACCCCTTGCAGCCCCAAACCAGCGCGTTGTACCAATTCTCCACCACCTGAGTCGGTCATGTGGTCCCTGACCCATCTGTCATGATTGAATGTTTGAAGGTGGGCCTCCCAAGCCTAAAGGTATGCCTTATCATTTAGTAATGAGTATTGTAGTTGACTTATCATGGAAACTTTTGGGCATGGATTAACTGGGGGATTCAGTAGAAAGAGTGGGCTAGGTATGTGCTCTTGTCCCCTAGACCTCTTTTGGATGTTAACCTTGGGCCCTGTTACCGCTCAAAACTAGCAAGGGTCATAAAAGGGATTCCTAAAGAACAACTGCTAGATTAAAGGGCAACGATCTAAGTTGCACGAAACGGGGAAACGGGTACGAGTTTCCGAAACAGGAAGCGATACGAAACACGACCTCCCCAAATTTGGAAATAGGGAAACGCGAATATATATTATTAATATATATATATAATATTTATATATTATATATATATATATATAATATATATATATATATGTGTGTGTGTGTGTGTGTGTGGGTGTGTGTGTGTGCAATCATAAAGCATAAATGATACATTATAATTTATTACACTTAAACATTAACATTTAATTTACATCACATTTACTCATGAATGATCACATAATGAAAATAAAAATATCGGAATATCCAAAAGCAACCTTTATTATATATCCAAATCTCAAAATCAACATTTATTTATATTAATATATGAGGCTGCAAGTACAATAAAGACTATAAGGCTGCAAGAGAGAAATCCAAATCAGGATTTTCTACATCTACATCCCATTCTTTAGAAGGACCATTGTTGTATTGGGAGTCTCCTCCTACATAGTTGAACGACCTTAGTGCTCTTGATTAAAGACACGTTTCATACCCTAGTACCCTACATGATCTTGATTATTGAGAGTTTCCCCTGCATAGAGGGCCTGGTTCTCTTGATTAAATACAAGTTCCATACCCTAGTACATGATAAAATCCAATGGAAACATTGCAATCCCTCCAATCCTGAAATCCTGAAAAACAAATAAGTCTGCTGGATTTCGAGTGAGATCTAAAATTCTACTTTCTCCATATGAAATCCAATGAGGGCGAAACCACTCTCAAACATCCTGAGTCATTTCATGGTAATGTTAAAAATTTAAGTAAAATGATGAATGAATATCACTTTTACTTTAAGAATTTAACATTACCATGAACTGCATATGCCTCAAACTTCCTGATGAACTGCATATCAACACTAGGGCAAAAATTCACTTTTATAACTTTAGACACCTCAGAGCAACAAGAAGTCACTAACATACCCTAAAGTAATTAAAAACATTAAAAAAAAAAAAATTAAAAAAAACACAAGTTAATGAGGAAACGTGGGTCGTACGGCTCTGAAACGCGTTTCCGGCCGTATTGGCCACGTTTCCGTTTTGAGAAACGTGGCAGTACGGCTGGAAACGCGTTTCACGGCCGTACCAAACGCGTTTCCGCGTTTCGTACCCGTTTCCGTACAGAAACGGACATCCATACCACGTTTCCTGCAACATAAGCAACGATAGAGGCTTAGCCCACTGTCACCTCAGCTAAGACTCCCTACTCTTTACACAGATGGGAGGAGACCCGATATATATAGAAGGTCACTTGTAAAGGATAAATCAACCAATGGATATGAAGTGACTCTTATAATCCTTTTTCTAGAAGGGGTTTTAAGAATAGAGATTTCTTGCTTGTCAAGCAAGGTATGAAGATTTCTAGGAGAAGGAGGTGAGGACTTGAGGGTTAGGTTTAGAGGAATATGCCTTATGAAGGAGTTTCTCAATCCTAAAATCCTTATTGAACTTGACTTCCCCAATAGTTCTTGAAGATTTGAATTTTCAAAGGTGTGGGACCACACAGGACTAAGTGGACCCAACCTAGGTTAAGGGGGGAAGAATGTAGCAACCAATGATGTTCTTAACCCATACAAAGAGGGGGAAAGGACCAAGGCAAGAATTTTCACTTAAAGGTATCAAGTTGAACCTATGAGGCACTAGCCTTGGGAATACTAGGGAAAAGTTTGATCTCGGAGCTAGGGCTTAGGTTATCTCACAACACTGTCGGAATGGTTTCCACATTGGATGACACCTTGAGGACACACCAGTGTAGGAGAGGTTAGGAGATCAAACTTTTTGGAGGGCTACTTTGTCGGGAAAGTGATGCCTTAGGTGACCCAACTTGGCTAGGCCTAGAAAAAGGTGAAAAGGAGTTGCTTTTTGGGTGACCACCTCTTGGTAGATTAGTAGCTTAGTCTTGGGAGAACGGATTCTAGGATAAACATGAATGAGGACCTTGTTTCTTGGTCAAGGAGGCCTTAAGACTACTTTGCTTGTCTCCTAGGGCAAGAGGAAGCAACCTTACAACTTTATACTTCAACTTGCAAAAGGTGATGGCTTCTCAAGATGACTTCGGTTGATAGGAAATTTCATTCAAAATTACATCGCCCATACATTGAGAGATGCTATATAGAGACAAAATTCCACAATTTAAGCAGTAGATGCATGCCGCAATTAGCCCTAAAAATAGCGAAATTCCCAATCCAATGTATATGACAAAGTAAAACAAGAATAGCATTAAAAGCATGTACTTACATGTAATATAACATATCCAACCATCAACAATTTGACAATAGAGAAGCTCTAAGATAAGATAAACCAAATCCAAACGTCAAAATTCATCCATGCTCCAATTCATCCTCCAAGAAAAAGTGTGAAATTCTCAAGAGAGGAAAGGGATCCAATCCAAAGTGATGAAGAGAGAATGAACTCATCTCACTTGTATTTATATACTAATGAGGAGCTCGAAATAGTTTCTTGGGCCTACATAAGCCCCAACAATAAAATAATGTTCTAATAACCTAACCTTTGGTGACAAACCCACCAAACTAGCTCATAAATGAAATAATAAGCCTCTTAAGAGGTCAAATGATAAGTAATACATATCATAGGGGCCTCCAAGAGGCATTATGAGGTCCATAGGTGCCATAATGAAGAATAAGACCCTCAAAAGCGATGGACAAAGGGTTGGCCCCTAATTCTCCAAACAATAAATCTGTGATGCTCCCAGTGGGTGTAAGGGGCACAATAATAACCTCATGGGTCTCCAAATGAGTCGAATATGCCTGTAGATCATTTCTAAGGGTTCCAATGGTGGTGTAGGTGATGCCACATCATTCTACAAATCCTAGATCAGCATCCAAGTGCATGGTACATCTATGGGGCTGGCTAGGCAAAGGTGAACCAAGTGCATCTTCCTCATCTAATAGGTGAATCTCGAGCAATCTCTGAACATCCTCGGGGATCCATGAAGTGTTTTCTACTTTTGTGGACGCCCATGGATCTCAACACACACCCTACATGTGCCAATGTATCCCTCTGTAGCGTTAGTACCTCGTATAGGGAGACCAAACCCAAGATGGAGACCATTTGCAATCCTGCATAAGATCCAATGCGTCCCCTAGCTTTCCAGCACAACAAGTCATTAGAGAAATTGAGTAAAAGAGCTTACAAACCATGGACCACATGTGGGGACTTCATAATGGCCTACCCTTTCATAATGGGCTTTTGCATGTGCTAATGTCTCAAAACTCCAAATGGGGCTAACCAAGTATCATATTAGGTGGTTTCTACTTCTAAAGGAGATAATATGTTCAAGGTACATACTTTAGAAGGTGGTGGTATGTGATAGAAAGGTGAATGAAGAAGGAGAAGAGAAGGGGCATCCCAGAGCCACATGCTAAGATACAAGGGTAGCTAATAAAAGGGAAGCCCATGCTGGGGTATATACTGTATAGGAGGGAGCAATCGTGGTACATGAGGTGCGCGAACCTTGATTTTTCCACCCTTCTTTATATGCCTTTTTCCTTTTTATGATTTTCTTTGATTCACTGCTCGAGGCTCAAGGGGTAAGAGCATGATGTGTGAGATATAGCAGTGGATACCCCCTTTTAACGTAGGGAGGTTCATTGCGCACTAAGGGTTGGACAATCATGGCTTCCTATATGATGAAGGAGGCTCATAGAACCTGTAGGAACCAGGGTGATGGCCATGATGATGGGGTAGAGCTCATGTATTGGCTTTTTCCCATGTGCTAGATGTGTTTGTCCTAGCCATCTTTTGCATTTTGTGGTAGATTTTCTTGTTGAATATGGCCAATTATGCTTTTTTTTTTCTTTTTAACTGCACCAACCTCTAGGGCATCATTCCAGGCCTGACCCAAGGTGTGGGCAAGGGGAAGGGGAGAACTAGCCATGTGTGGACCCAGTAGAGGAATGTGGACCCACGTGGTAGAAATGATGAATGGGATAATAATGTGTGGAAAAGGGGGTAATATATGCGAATGAGGGAGCGGGACCACGCAACGAAAATTAGGGTTTCCCGTGAAATACCATCCCTAGATCCAAATGATCAGTAAAAGAGATCCCACGAGACTAGAATCCAAGGTTAATATCCAAAAGGGGTCTAGGGGAGAAAAGCACAGACCTAGCCCATTCTTTCCGCTGAATCCCCCCCATTAATCCATGCCCAAAAGTGGCCATGATAAGCAAACTACAATACTCAATTACCAAATGACAAGGCGTACCTTTAGGTTCAGGAGGCCCACCTTCAAACATACGATCATGGAAGATGGGTAAGGGACCAAATGGCTTGCTCAAGTGGCAGAGAAATGGCATAATGAGCTAGTTGGTGGTTGCAAGGGGTTGTTGGCTACCGGCTAAGGACCATCATGGAGAAAAATATTTCTCCTAGGGATATCACCCACAAAATGGTGGGAAACGTCTGGCTCCAACTGGGATGTGATCTCTCAAAGAAGTGGACGAAGCTACTCGAATGGAAGGTCACGAGAACTCCAACAATCTCTTGGTAATTGTAGACCAATCACCTGCACATATAATAGATGAAGAACATGGGGCATCATGCTTTTGTGGCGTCTCATGATCGCACATGCTTAATGTTAGGCCATAAAATCAACAAAAAAATAAAATATGCAAAGATGCTTCTATTCTACCATGATAAATATCATATGAAATTAGTTCTAATGCAAAAATAATCATGCATTGCATCCTACCCTACCATGCATATGATATGATATCAAGTCTCAAGGAAAGAGGTGATACAACTTAATTTGATCGACTCCGGCCAAAGTTTGTCGTTGAGTTTGGCAATGTAATAATAATCCTCCCCAATCTTTCCACGAATCCTGACAGGTATTGGATCTCTATCAATCAAGGCTAAGTCCCTAGCCGTATACTCTTTTTTAGGTTTCCACCTTTTGCTTGCTTTAGAGATTGGTCGCTTGAGGATACGAACTTCTTGACCCGAGAGAACAGGAGAAGGCTTCTCAATTTCACATGTTTTGTAGTATGGTCTAGGCTTGATCACAAGAGGTAAGTAGGTGGGTTCCCTATAAAGGATATAAGGAGTGCCATCAGATTGCAGAATGGTGGCATATGATAAGTCCATTTGAATAGGACCCCCAACGTAGCCCCCCATTTCCTAGATAATAGCATCCCCCACACATCGGCAATATCAATGACAATAACATCCATGAGGAGGGATATATCGAGATTCCTAGCCAAAGAAACCTTAAGGTCCTTGATGAGACCCCCCACTTCCATAGGTTTGGAGTTAAAACCGCACACCTTTTTGTATGGTCGAGTGATGCTAAGACCCAATTGCTTCATAACCTTTAAAGGCATGATATTTGCAGAAGCCCCTGAGTCTAAACATACAATTGTGTAAGAAGAGGTCATTGATAGCCAAAGTGAGCAAGAATGGAGCAAGAATGGTTCATGCCCAGGGTTTTGGTCATGAATATGGATGTTTTGCAATTCTTCAGGTAATTCTTCTTCCTAAATTCCTAGGGACTTCTTGATTTGTTGTTGTTGCTTGGGAAGTTTAGCAATCTCTTTCAAAGGAATGGGTATAGTCATTCTTCCCACGATAGCTCCTATGTCGATGTCAAGTTTAACATCTTTCCCTTTTTCCTACTTCTTGATGTGTTCCTTTCTCGGATTGGCTTTTGTTGGGGGATCCTTCTTGGGAGGAATTTCAGGGAGAGATTCTTTGCGAGGGGCTTGCTTAGGCAATGGATCTTCTTTAGATGGTTCCTTAGAAGTTGCAAAGTATTTGTTATTTTCTTTTCATGAGTATTGGACCCCTTTGAACCTTCCCTTGCTATTAGAGTTAAGAATGGATTCTTCCCTTTCCTCCTTAAGGGTGACCTCACTAATGGGAGGATCTGTATACGACCCTCCTAGCAAAATGTTAAAGATGTCAAATTCCACAAGATTAGCCTACTCATCAGTTTGTTCATCCTCACTCTCTTCCCCCTCACTTTTCTCATCCTCAGATGATGGGTTTAGTTGGGGCCAAAGTGTTTGGGAATTGAGAAGAGCTTGGCCTATCTTCTTCACTTTGCTTTTTGGGAAAAGGTTTTCCTTTTGGGATATAGCTAGATTTTTGGGCCCTTTCCAAGGCAGTGATTTTGTTCATGATAACCCTATCACATGCATTGGCTTCTTCGGTGAACTTGTCCATTCTCTTGAGGATGGCAAGGAGAGTTTCCTCATGTTGATCTTTGGACTTCTCCTTCTTGACCTCAGCTCTAGCCTTAGGGTGGTCATTGATATCTACCTTCGAGATTCATATGAATTCTTCAACTTCCATTCGTATCTCTTTAGCTTCAGCCAAAGTGGAAGGTTTCTTATCCCTTAACACATTGGTGAAGTGGCCACCCACTGCTTTTATGAATTTATCAAGAATATTGGCTTCATATGACTTCAAATGATCAGGTATATCTTTGACTACCTTATAAAAATTTTGAATAAACTCTCGTACATCTTCCCTTCCCTTGGTTATTTGGTAGATTTTTTCAATGTTAAAATTTCCTTGGGAATTGCATGACCACCTCTTCATGAATAGGTCTTCAAAGTCATCAAATTCTTGTATGGGAGAAGGGTAAGGTACCAATCTCTTGCTTGTCCCTCAAGTGATAGAGCAAAAAGCATCATGAGCCTATCTTCATCAAAGATCATTCTAGGGGACATTAGCCAATAGAATTCTTCAATAAAACCATGGGCAGTCCAAGTAGCATCCCCTTTGCACATTGGTAACCATTGTTTATATTTTTCAGGTAGTGGTTTAGGATCGTCACTCAATTTCAAGGGCAAAGACACTAACCAAGTGTTGAAATTTCTAAGTATTACCTGTTAGAAATTTTATCTGTATTCTCTGGTTTATTTCTCCTACTTGTTAATTATGAACAAGTTATTTAATCATATAAATACCGAAATAAACATTATACAGTCTCAACCATCTACAGATCAACAACTAAAAGAAATAGCAAACACACAAGTGACACCGTTATTTTTGGACAACTCATCCTCGAGAAAACCCAACTTGGGAAAACCGGTGCAGTAATTCTGAGGGTTTATTTTATTATGTAGTCTTTCCTTGAGTACAACTGGGTGCCAAACTGGCTCACCCGACAGAGAAAAATAATCTAGTAGTAATACATCTCTATTCAGAATTAGATATTCGGAAAGTCTGCCCCATGAAACCCTCTCTAACACAACTGAAGCACTGTGTCAGCCTTCCCGGCCTCTGTGTCAGCCACAAAACCCCCTGCATCAGCTCTTTGAGCCTCTGCGCAGCCTCTTTGGCTTAATGCATCACTCTTGCAGCCTCTGCTGGATGATGCAAGCCCTCCTGGCCTCTGCGTTGTCTCTTCTAGCCTCTGCGTGGCTCCCTTTGGCTTCTGCGTCTGCCTCTCTGCCTCTGTGCTAGTCTTCCGGCACTAACTCTACCTCTTTGTCTCGTACTCACTGCCCCTCGCTGCAAAGTGATCACTAATTTGATTTCTCTTAGTAAACCCCACTCTAGAAAATCGAATGACTGATCACTCTGGTGTATCTCCAACTGAACCTCAAGCCTCCTCTTATACTTTTTTTGTTGGTCCTTCAACGGTCGAGATTACATCTCTAATCAACGGCTAAGATTAGATTTGGCTTTATCCATGTCATTCAGAATCTTCTAACCCAGTTTTATATTAATACCCACTAATATTTTATTTTTCCTAAAGTTTAGACTTAGGAACTCCATTAAAAGTATTGATTATTTTAATATCTCTTTAACCGGGTAGAATTTGCCCAGAGCATTTCTGGGTCTTGGAGATCTCATGTGCTTTAGCCTCTCCACCAATTTTCCCGATACTTGTGCTAATGCTAGGCCTCCCCGTTCAACATCCTCTGCACTGCTGCATCCTATACTGCTGCCCATGGCCTTGCCACTGCTACATCTGTACGACAACTCCATCTGCATCTGTGTTGTTGTTGGTCCTTTCTCCCAACACTGCATCTGCACTAGAACCCCCTCTCATCATGTTGCATTGTGCTACTGCTAATTGCTACTACACTACAACTCAGTTACTGAGAAGTAAGTAACTGATCCACCCAACTACTGACATCCCTGCCAGGCTAGAAACACTCCTAATGTTGAAGCTCTCTTTGCCACTAACACGTGCTCCCTCTACTACCTCTGCGCTGCTGCAATAAATGCACGTGCTCCCTCTACTGCCTTTGCGCTGCTGCAACAACTCCCTGCCTCTCGCTCGCACTATTTCAAACCTCTCTATGCCATCCTGCACAACTACAACCTCCTATGTGCCTCTCGCATTGCTGCAACCTCCTATGTGCCTCTCGCACTGCTGCAACCCTCTCTGCGCTGCCCTAGACTACTGCACTGTAGCACTCTACCGCTTCATCCGCATCCATCTCTACTGACATCTGCCAATCTTGCTACTCTCTCTTCGGGGCTCTCGTAGCGAGGTATAATCCAAGAGTTTGGGTACCCTCAAGGATTCTACCCCTCATCGCCTGTAGTCTTCCTAACTACAACTCGATGTCTCTCCGTCTCTTCTCTAGAGGTACATGAGCACTCATGGCACAATCGTCATCATCCTCTACCTCCTTTTCCGCCCTCGCTGGCACTGCCTTGGAGTCAGACGCCTCTCCCTTATTCTTCTTCCTCGAACACTGGTTCACATAATGCCCCAATTCCCCACATTTGAAGCACTTAATCTTGGAGAGATCCTTTTTCTTCCTCTTCTCCTGATTCCCCACAGATGCCAGAGTTGCATCCTCTTCTTCTTTCTTCTTGATCTGGACTCCCTTGCTACTACTGTCTGTCTTGGACAGCCGTCTGATCTCTTCTTGGCGAAGAGCTACCCATAATTCTTCCCAATCTAGAAGATTTGCCCTGCCAAGAATGCTCTGGAAAAATGTCTCCCACTCCTCGGAGGCTGCATTTAAGGTGGTCCTTGCCATCAACTCGTAATCCGGCATGGCCCTTATGGAATTCAGTTGGTCCCGAATCTCCTTCAATCTACTGAGGAAGTGATTTATCTACTCCCCCTTCTGCATTTGGTATGACCACACCTGATTCTCAAGTAACATCTTCCTCTGCACGAAAGTATGCTGGTGCAACGTCTTCAAGGTGTCCCACATTTCCTTTGTTGGCTCCTTCTCGACAATATGTTGGACCACATGATCCTTGACGCCATCAAGGATGATGCATTTCGCCTTGGCCATTGCCTCTTCGTACTTTTCATTGTCAGTTGGGCCAACTGGGATAGCCACTATTCTCAAGGCAAAGGTCATGATGCGATGTCTATTTAGAATGGGCAGGATCCTGGCCTTCTAGACCACAAAGTTGGACGCCTCGTCCAGCCTATGTTGATCCCTCGGTCCATTCATGGTCATCTCTTTTGCTCTTCCTTTCAACTCCTCCGACTCTCTATTTACCTCGGAAGTTCTCTCTTCGACTCCCTCTGAGTCTCTACTTCCCATCTGGAAGTTCTCTGCTAAACTCCCTCTGGGTCTCAATTTCCCTCCTAGAAATCCTCCTGCCAACCGTCGAGTCGCACCTCTCTGATCTCCTATGCACCTGCAACACTAATCTGGTTTTCTTGGCTAGAAATCCACCTAGGTAGCAACTTTCTCTACCTTGGTTTTGCCCCGTTAGGTGCTATTCTGTCTCGGCAGCAATAGCACCCCACCAGCTTCACTCCCCACAATCTGCCCACAGTTTCCTATGCCCCAGCAACTGAAGGACTGAGCCTTTAGGCTCTGCGCAATCCCAGCACTGGCTGAAATGCTCCCCTAGCCAATTGCATCACCCTCCTTGTCTCTGTGTGGTGTTGCGTGAGCCTTTTCTGCCCTCTCAACCTCTGCGCTGGCCTCTCTCTTGCCCCAATTGAAGACACAATCTCTCTGCGTCAACCCTTCTTTGTCGCTTTCTACAAGGAACAACTTCTGTCACTCAGGACAACTGTTTCTACTGCAAATTCTCTGCTTTAGCTAGTGCCTTCATCTCTTCTGTCATCTGCAACCATGCTCTAATACCATGTTGAAAATTCTAAGTATTACCTGTTAGAAATTTTATCTGTATTCTCTAGTTTATTTCTCCTACTTGTTAATTACGAACAAGTTATTTAATCATATAAATACTGAAATAAACATAATACAGTCTCAATCATCTATAGATTAACAGCGGAAAGAAATAGCAAACACACAAGTGACACCGTTATTTTTGGATAACTTGTCCCCGCAAAACCCAACTTAGGAAAACTGGTGTAGCAATTCTAGGGGTTTATTTTATTATGTAGTCTTTCCTTGAGTACAACTGGGTGCCAAACTGGCTCACCCGACAGAGAAAAATAATCCAACAGTAATACCTCTCTATTCGGAAGTAGATATTCGGAAAGTCTGCCCCACGAAACCCTCTCCAACACAACTGAAGCACTGCATCAGCCCTTCTAGCCTCTACGGCACCCTCAAAACCCCCTACGTCAGCCCTCCTAGCCTTTGCGTCAGCCTCAAAACCCCCTACGTCAACTCTCTGAGACTCTGCGCAGCCTCTCTAGTTATCTGCATCACTCTTGCAGCCTTTGCGTGGATGACACAGGGCCTCCTGCCCTCTGCGTTGTCTCTTCTAGCCTCTGCGTGGCTCCTTCTAGCTTCTGCGTCTACCTCTCTGCCTCTGTGCTGGTCTTCCGGCACTAACTCTACCTTTGTCTCGTACTCACTGCCCCTCGCTGCAAACTGATCACTGATTCAATTTCTCTTAGCAAACCCCATTTTAGAAAATCAAATGACTGATCACTGTGGTGTATCTCCAACTGACTCTCTAGCCTCCTCTTATACTTTCTTTGTTGGTCCTTCAACGGTCGAGATTACATCTCTAATCAATAGCTAAGGTTAGATTTGGCTTGATCCATGTCATTTAAAACCTTTTAACCCAGTTTTATATTAATACCCATTAATATTTTATTTTTACTAAGTTTAGACTTAGGAACTCCATTAAAAATATTAATTATTTTAATATCTCCTTAACCGGGTAGAATCTACCCAAACCATTTCTGGGTCATGGAAATCTCATGTGCTTTAGCCTCTCCACCAATTTTCATGGTTAGAGCACATCCAATGCTACTCCAAATCAACACCAAGTGCCTTTCACTCTTAGTCATCTTAGGTTGATCTTGTTTTGGGTCAATGTTAGAACTATATGGCATCTTTGGATATGGATTGTTGACCTTTTCAAATTCAGGGAAAAGAGTGGTTCCAATAGGTGATGGAGTTCGTTCTCCCCTTTTTACAGCAACCCTAGTTAAAGGAGGAATGTTTTCACCTTCAAGTAAACTAGGGGTTTCGACAATGAGTTGAGTCGCCAGAGGAATGCTTATAGATGTTGTCAATGAATCAATTCCTCAATGATTCACTAGGGAGGTAGACCTTCTTCCTCCCCAGCAACGGTGCCAAAATGTTACCGCTCTTACCGCTCAAACTAGCAAGGGTCATAAAAGGGATTCCTAAAGGGCAACTGCTAGATTAAAGGGCAATGATGGAGGCTTAGCCTACCATCACCTCAGCTAAGACTCCCTACTCTTTATGGACTTTCACCGATGGGAGGAAACTCGGTATATATAGGTCACTTGCAAAGGATAAATTGACCAACAGATATGAAGTGACCCTTATAATCCTTTTCCTAAAAGGGGTTTTAAGAATAGAGCTTTCTTGCTTGTCAAGCAAGGTACGAAGATTTCTAGGAGAAGGTGAGGAATTGAGGGTTAGGTTTAGAGGAATATGCCTTATGAAGGAGTTTCCCAATCCTAAAATCCTTATTGAACTTGACTTCCCGAATAGTTCTTGAAGATATGACTTTTCAAAGGTGTGGGACCACACTGGACCAAGTGGAACCAGCCTAGCTTAAGGGGGAAGCATTTAGCAGCCAGTGATGTTGTTGACCCAGACAAGGAGGACAAAAGGACCAAAGCAATAATTTTCACTTAAAGGTATCAATTTGATCCTGTAAGGCACTAGCCTTGGGAACACCGGGGCAAAGTTTGATCTCGGAGCTAGGGCTTGGGTTATCTCACAACTCCACCGTCGAAATGGCTTCAAAATTGGAGGAGGCCTCAAGGACACACCAGCACAAGAGACGTTAGGAGATCGAACTTTTTGGAGGGCTACTTTGTCAGGAAAATGATGCCCTAGGTGACCCAACTTGGATAGACCTAGAAGAAGGTGAAAAGGAGTTGATTTTTGAGTGACCACTTCTTGGTAGATTGGTGCCTTAGTCTTGAGAGAATGGATTCTAGGATAAACATGAATGAAGACCTTGTTTCTGGTCAAGGAGGACTTAAGACTACTTCACTTGTCTTCTAGGGCAAGGGGAAGCAACCTTAGAAATTTATACTTCGACATGCAAAATTTTATGGCTTATCAAGATGAATTCGATTGATAGAATTATCCCTAGGAAATATCATTCAAAATTACATGGCCCATACATTAAGAGATGCTATATAGAGACAAAATTCCACAATTTAAGCAGTAGATGCATGCAGCAATTAGCCCAAAAAAAAATGAAATTCCCAATCCAATTTATATGACAAAGTAAAACAAGAATAACATTAAAATCATGCACTTACATGTAATAGAACATATCCAACCATCAACAATTTGAAAATAGAGAAGCTCCAAGATAAGATAAACAAAATCCAAACATCAAAATACATCCATGCTCCAATTCATCCTCCAAGAAAAAGTGTGAAATTCTCAAGAGAGAAAAGAGATCCAATCCAAAGTGATGATGAGAGAATGAACTCATCTCACTTGTATTTATACACTAATGAGGAATTCGAATTAGTATCTTAGGCCTACATAAACCCCAAAAATAAAATAATGTTCTAATAACCTAACATTTAATGACAAGCCCACCAACCTAGCTCACAAATGAAATAATAAGCCTCTTCAGAGGTCAAATGATAAATAATACATGTTGTAGGGCCCTTCAAGAGGCCTGATGAGGTCCATAGGTGCCATAATGAAGAATAGGACCCTCAAAAGTGATGGACAAAGGGTTGGCCCCTTGTTCTCAAAGCAATAAACCTATGGTGCTCCCTCTGGGTGTAGGGGGCACAATAATAACCTCATGGGTCTCCAAATGAGTTGAAGATGCCTATAGATCATCAGTAAGGGATACGACGGTGGTGTAAGTGATGCCACATCATTCTACAAATCTTCGGTTAGCTTCCAAGTGCATGGTACATATGTTGGGCCGGCTAAGCAAAGGTGAACCAAGTGCATCTTCCTCGTCCAACAGGTGAATCTCGATCAATCTCTGAACATCCTCAGGGATCCATGGAGTGTTGTCTACTATTATGGAGGCCCTTGGCTCTCAACACATGCCCTACATGTGCGAATGTAGCCCTATCGAGGGTTAGGACCCCATATAGGGAGACCATTTTCAATCCTGCATAAGATCC
>APFE031518871.1:80474-209151 GCA_000404065.3 Pinus taeda | reverse complement strand
GCCTCCTAGATTTTTGGAAAATGACGCTTCCGCGCTCCGCGCTTCCGCTTCGCTCCCGCTTCGTGCAACATTGGTCCTAACCCTTCAGAGGGCTACATTAGCACATGTAGGGTGTGTGTAGAGAGCCATGGGCCTCCACAGCAGTAGACAACATTCCATGGATCCCCATAGATGTTCAAAGATTGCTCAAATTTTATCTATTGGACGAGAAAGATGCATCTAGTTCACCATGCCCAACAGGCCCGACAGTTGTATCATGCACTTGGAAGATGACCCAGAACTTGTATGTTAGTGTGCCATCACTTACATTATCATCTGAGCCCTTACAGATGGTCTACAGGCATCTCCGATCTACTTGGAGACCCATGAGGTTAGTTGTGTACCCCCACACCCATTGGGAGCACCATAGGTTTATTATTTGAAGAACAAAGGGCCAACCCCTTGTCCAATACTTTGGGGGGTCTTATTTCTCATTATGGCACCTATGGACTTTATCAGGTCTCTTAGAAGGCCCAACGACATGTGTTATTGATCACTTGACCTCCTGAGAAGCTTATTCTTTTGTTTATGAGTTAGTTTGGTGGGCTTCGCACCAGAAGTTAGTTATTTTTCACATTATTTTATTTTAGAGGTTAATGTAGGCTTAATTAGCTAAATCGAACTCATTAGAAGTGAATAAATACAAGTGATGTGAATTCATTTTAGCATCATCAGTTGGATTGGACTTGTATCTCTCTTGAGAACTTCACTATCCTTCTTGCAGTACGAATTTTGGAGCATGGAATGAATTTTGATGTTTAGATTATTTTGTCGTCATGGAGCTTCTTGATTGGCAAATTCTTGATGGTTGGATACACTTGTAATACATGTAAGTACAATTTAATGCTATTTTCTTTTCTATTCTTCTCACATACATTGTTGTTGGGTTTTCTCTATACTAGGGCTAATTTACTGCATCCATTTATGTGAAGTTGTGGAAATTTGATTTCTAAATAGTGATGCTTCATGTATGGGCCATGTATTATGAATGAATGTTCCTAGAGATGCTTCTTCATTGAAATTCATCTTGATAAGCCATCAATCTTGCAAACAAAGTATAAAGTTCTTGAAGTTGCTTTTGTTGCTGCCCTAATGCTATGCGAACTTGTCTTTGAGGCCTCCTTGACATAGAAAATTCAATGTCCATAGTCATAATTACTCTCGACTCCAAATCTCCCCAAAGGATTAGGCACTAGTCCACTATAACTTGATCACCTTAAACCTATTTTCCATCTCCCCTCTCCTTTTCTCCAGGTCTAATTTTCTAGGTCACCTAGGGCATCAATTATCTTACAATCTAGCCATCCAAATACTTTGATTTTTGGTCCACGACTGCGCTGGTGTGTCCTCAAGAAGCCCTCCAAATTTCGTGAGATTCCAACAATGGGATCTTGAGATATCACAAGCCCTAGCTCGAAGACCAATTCTTGCCCTTGATTTCCCTTAGGCTAGAAACCTCACTAGGATCCTTGCATTGCCTTTTATTGAAAATTCAGTCTTTGATCCCTTTCCCCTCCCTAATTAGGTCAAGCATATCATTGGTTGCTAAATCCTATCCCCTTGACCTAACCTCGGGCCCACTTGACCATGTGTGGTCCCATGCACTATCAAGATTAATTCTTCAAATATCACCTGGAACCCAAGTTTCCACAAGAATTCTAGGGCTTAGGGATCTCCTTTATAAGGCACATACTCAAAACCTAACCTTTGAAATTCTCCCCAAGCCCTTCCTTGAGAGCCTTCCATTTTGTCTTCCAAGACAAGCAAGCCACATATTTGAGCCTCTCTTGTGAATAGGCTTCCAGAATCACCCCTCACCCTATCAGTCCATCCATTTCATGATCCTTATCATAACAGGTCTCCTCCCATTGGTGAAAGTCCATAAAGAGTAGGGAGCCTTAGCTGAGGTGACTGTGGGCTATCGCTCCATTGTTGGCCTTAGCCTAGTAGTAGCCCTTCAAAGATCCCCTTTTAGGACCCCTGCTAGTTTGAACGGTAACAAATTCAAAAACACCATGTAGGTTTTAATTGCTCAGAGAGTTGGCCACACCCAACTCACATGAACAAGGAGCTGTTATATTTTCCCAAGGACACGATATATTTCAAATTTCTTTTATAAAACAATTGAATACTACTATGGCAGCGAGTTTCACAAACATCAAAGACTGGATCCTGTCAGCCACACCCGGAGGGAATCCAAACAAACACAAATTGCTATGTGAAGCATACCTCCATCTCCCCAAACTAACCAGATCCTCTCAGACAACATGAAGGGTCTCCCCACAAATTGTTAGTGTGAGCTATCCCTTGCAAAGTCACTTGAAAGTACAAATCCCCTCAGTCACAACTGAAGAGACTCCACATTAACATAAATTTTCATGTAAAGCACCACTCCATCTCTCCTCACTGACTTAAGCTTTACCAAGTCAATATCAAATTAGGCTGTCAAGTGTCCTCCCCAATACCCCCACTTTCAGCTAAACTTCAATAATTCATTAAATTTGAATCTCCTTTTCTTTGTTCAAGACCAAAGATGGAAAGGTAAAATATATTAGATGATATCAGATAATATCAAATGCTTTTTTCTGAGTGAGTACCAAAGATAAATAGGTAAAAAGCATTAGATTATGTCATTTTAGTGCATTGCACACTTCAAAGAACAAAAACAGCATTTACAAAACAAGATAAAAAAATACAAGTAGCAGTTTTTGTAAGTCTAAAACACATGAGCCTGGGCATGAATTGAAGGTTACTACCAAATATTTCCCTATAGGCGCAGCATACAAATCAATTTATAAAATAGAAAACATTACCAATGAGGGCATCATGAACAAGATTTGTTGCTGCATTTCCGTCAGGGCCATAAAATTTTGTATACCGTCTGCCATTGGATAAGCAAGCAAAGTGAATCTTGCCATATATTTAAGAGAAACTTTTGCCTGTATGCTTTGTTCAATAGTATCCTAGACATTCATCTTCTTACCTTTTATATGATTTTCCACTAGGAAATCTGACTTCTGGATTGTCCCATGCTAATGCAAATGTAACAATCTTCTTTCCATGAGATGAAACTACTACCGAAGCTGCAACAGCAGCACCAATTGAAGCCCCCTGTTCTGAAGGAGGTGAAGGTGTACCACAAGTATTTTCATCAAAAGAGCCATGCTGAAATTAGAAAAATTAACTGTAAGTTCAACTTCCAAATTATTCTATTTCATTACAAATCCTTAATAAGAATGTATATGTTCTCAGGTAAGTTTCCTGTTTACTGGACAAAACTTGAAAACCTCAAGAACTATTGACCACACACAACAGGTAGCTTTAAAAACTTGACACAATGCTTAACATGTGTTTATGCCATTTTATAGATCTGAGAATTCTGAAAGCATTCCATTAAACATATGACATGTTTTAAAACTTAGAACCAAAGTCTCATATAAAGGAAAATTATAAAGATATATCTCACGAATTAACATTAGAATGTTGACTCTAGAAAGAGATGCATGGAGCTTTATATCAAATGTAAGAAATGATTGTGTCCTTCCCCATTTATTGGAATTAAATCATTATAGTTGTGGATAACATAAAACCTAAGTTACACAGATATGGATGTGGCTACAGATACAAGTATTGTATCTAGTACAGGTATTGTTTCCAGTGCATATAAAACAAATTTTTATGATGCCGTGGATAAATAAAGGCTAAGATATTGTAATATACCCAAGCAAAAATTTATGCCAAATTTTCTACAATTTTGAATCTTTCTCTTTGACACCTTTCCACAAACAGTTATCATGCAAACTCTGGAAAAACACCTTCAGCAAAATAACTCAGACTTTCATCAAACATTTCATGAACCAAATAATATAAATAACATCAGTCAATATCTGAGGCAAATCTGAACTTTATTGAGATTGATCTTCAATGGTTACAATTCAAAACTTAGTGCAGAACCTGGAACTTGCTCCAGCTGGCAAGAAGGCAAATGAATTCATACATCCACTGAATACGATGCCTGGAGATCACGCTTCAACACATCCTTGGATGACTCGGCCTCTTGTACAATAAATTTGGCCTCCAACAGAGAGTCTGCTACAGCACTTGGATTGACGAATATACCAAGAGAATGATAGGCAATTTCAGGAAATCGACCTCTGCTAAGTCTGCTACAGAACTTGGTGAATTTCATCCTATTGGTAAACTGATCTGAATATGAAACAATACCAATCAGCTGCCCAAATATCAGAGATTTATCTTCATGAAATTCAGCCCAGTATTATAGTTGAATTCGGTCCTTAAAGGAGACAATTTTGGCAGAAGAAGTAGATTCAGCAGTAGACTCGGCCTCTATAGAAATAAGGAACTCAACCCATAGGAAGAATAGATGTCAAACTGTGAAATTTTTATTACTATTGCAGTTAGCTGGTTATTATTCTCCTATCAATTGTTTATTTGTCTTTTGCAAATTATTTGCAGCAAACACTGAATAAAACACAACTGTAACTTCACAGAAAAATAAATAACCACTGGAACTTAGAAAATTATTTCATACACGCACAAATAATGGACACCAATATTTTGGACAAATTTCCCTGGAAAAAACCGTGTGGGGAAAACCAGTTCTGCAGATAAGTAATTTTGTTATTCTTTAGCAAAATTTGTGATGGAGAAATTACAAAATCGTTTTCCATAAATTAGCAAACCCCCGGAAACTTATTTCTACCATTTCTGCAAGTCGATTTATCCTCCAGAAGCAATTCACCCTCCTCTGAGCAATTCGGCCTCCCTCTGGCCCCTGATCTGCTCACACATGCAGCCCTTGCTCTGGCAAACTTGCACTCCTGAGAAAACAATTCGACCTCCCTCTAGATTTCCACCTTTACTGGCAAAATCAACCTTCCTGTGCAAATCGATCTCTCCTGCAATTCCTCCTCGCTCCTGCAACTCGTCCTCCTAGTGAAATTCACACTGCGAACTAGAGTAATTTGCACCCTTTCTGGAGCAATTTGCACCACGAGAAAATTGGCCTCTCTGTAGAAAAATCGATCTCCAAATATCTCTGGAAATCTTTGACAAATTTCTCCAACAATCCTGTCTCCAAACACTATTGATCTTACTTTGTTGATGCCCCTGTGTTGCCTGTGCGCACTTGCTATCACTGCAACACTGTGTCTCGATCTGCCATTGATCTGTTCTCCAAGTTCCCATCGATTTCCTCTTATAATCTTTCATTGACAAATCAACGATCGCGATCTAATCACAATCAATGGCTAAGATCATCTTGATCCCTTCAAGTGACTTTTCTAGAAGTCTCTAGAGGAAAATCGATTTACCTCAATTAATATTCATTAATTAAGCCATTATCCTAATTTAGACTTAGGAAAATTAATAAACTAGCTAATTAATTCTTATCAAGGCCCTTTCCCTTGAAACATTTTTTGGGTATTGGAGAAAATGTGTTCCCTAGCCTCATAGACATAATCTCAAATTAGAACACTTGCCGATCTACACAAACTAACACTCCCTTTTAGCAAGAAAGGTGTTTTGCATAACACCCAACTTGTCTTTGAAGAAAATGAATCTGACCTTCCCCAAAGCCTCTGTCAATATATCTGCTACCTGCTCATATGTGGGTATACACTGTAGCTGAACAATCCTACGTTGCACACAATCCTTGATGAAGTGGTATTTGTTGTCTATATGCTTGGAACTGTCGTGAAACATTGGATTCTTTGACAACCTAATGCAACTCTAATTGTCGAAGTGTATCACCGTCGTCTCAATACTCTAACCAAACAAGGCTACTAGCAGCTTACGAAGCCAAATAGACTTGCATGTAGCCATGCTCACTGCTATGTACTTTACCTCTGTAGAACTCAGTGCCACAGACTTCATTATCCGACTGTACCAAAAAATGTGAAAATTTCACTACTAAAATTTTATTGCAGCAACTAGAATAAATTATTGTAACTATAAATTAATTAACATCTTAGTTGCCACGACAAATATTGAATTAATCACATTGTAATCTTCACAAATAAGAATACTGTGGAAGATAAACTGGAAACTGAGAAAACACTGGCACGCACAAAATTATGACAATTGTTTTTGGACAAAAGTCCCCAAAAAAACCCAACTTAAACCGATGCAGCAATTGAGGGTTTTTATTATTACGCAGCAGTGACAAATTCGGAGTACAATAAATATCGCCAAACTGGTGAATCTATCCAAGAGGAACACTGGAAAAAATCCTTTGAGGGAAATTACCCTCTCTTCGAGCAATCCCGACACTTGAATGCCTCTGAAAAGATAGCCATCCAACCAACTTTGTGCAGGCCTTGCGTCACCCTAGCGTAGTCCCTCAAATGCTTTGTCTGAATCAGTTGCCAATCTAGCCATCATGCCTACTATTGGCTGGAAAAATGCTTCTCCTGACCACTAGAAAACTTTTGTAGCCTATGGAACAGAAAACTTCTTCTTCTTCAGCTAGATAGAATTTCCCTCCTAAGGCTTTGCACTGCCTCTACGCAGCCTCCTAGAGAAAATCTCAGCCTCCTCTTTCTAACGCTTCGAAACTGGAAAAATTCCTCCAAACTCACTATCACTGCCCCTCTCTGTCTCTTCTTCCCTTCTCTAGCTCGAAATCTTATGGTTGCTACTCTCTAGAAAGCCAAACTACCCAAGGAAATCAATCTCTTGTACCAAGAGTGTGTTCCTCCATCTACACATCGACTACTTATAATCTCATTGTGGGACTCCAACAGCCAAGATTAAAACTTAATCAATGGTTGAGATTATTTTCTAGTCGATTTGCGTGAGTTTCTAGATAATTCACACCTTCCTCAATTAATATTGATTAATTAACTCATTTTCCTAAGTTTAGACTTAGAAAATTGTTAAAAATAGGCTAATAATCTAATTGAGACAATTCTAGGTGGAATTTCCATGAATGATTTCTGGGTTATGAAGAAATCCTATGTTTTAGCCTCTCTAGAAAGTTTCGAGACTAGAACACCTCCGATGCTACAAAAACTAACAATCCCTCTTAGCAAGGAAGGTGTTCTAGTGTTGAATTACTCCAACACCCTGTCTCTGCATCACCCTCTGTACGTTGCTGATGTCTGGCCACTGTGACATCCTGCCACTGCCCATCAACCACTACGTAACTCTGATAATCCATCTTTGCTGCTGCTGACACTGCTATATTGCTGCCAACTCTGCATCTGCATTGCAACTCCTTCTCACCTATTGTCGCTACTATTGCAACTATTGCAACTGAGAAGCATCCAAAATACTGAATCAATTGTGTCTCTGTGCTACATTTGTCTCCTGAGCATCTAACCGCTACTAGCCTCTGCACTGTCCACTGGGGAGTCTGCACTCCTGTTGACTTTGCTACTAAGCCTCCTGCTATGCTGTCAATGCTGCATCTGTGCTCCTCAGCACCTAACTGCAACTAGTCTGCAACTGTCACTTAGGAATCTGACTGCATCAACTGACACTAATCCATCCTGCTATTGAATACTGTGGGCCCCTGTAGCAAGGTAATGATCCATGAGGAGGACACCTCAATGGACCCTGCCCATCTTTGTGCTGCTCTGGGACTATAACTCCATATCGCCCCACCTCACTCCTCGAGGTATAGCTGCAAACATAGCAAAGTATTCCTCCAACCTGGAGGACAACTTGTCTGTCCTTGCGGATGCTTCCGCCTAGTCCTGCTTCTCCTGGCATCCTTCTCCTTGAGAGGACATTGTGTACTGTAGTGGCCAAGCTTGCCACACCTGAAGCACTTGACCTTAAATAGGCCCTTCATCTTCTTCTTCTCCCCCTGTCCTTAACTAATACCCTTTGATGCAAGGGCCACATTCTTCTCTTCCTTCTCACCCTTATTGATGCTTCCATTGATGGAGCTCTTTACTAGAGCTCACCTCATCTCCTCCTGCTGCAAGTCTAACCACATCCTCTCCCACCTAGGTAATGTGCCTCGTCCCAAAATGATTTGGACAAAGATTTGCCATTCCTCTGAGACACTGTTTAGGGCCAAATGCACAAGCTCTGTAGGTTGAGGTGCCTCCCCAATGGCTGCAAGCTTATCTCAGATTTCCTGAATTTTGGTGAGGAAGGGATCTATGCCTTCACCCTTCTGCATCTCGATGTTTCTCAACTTCTCTTGCACAAACATTTTCCGCTACTTGGAAGGATTATGACATAGTTGAGTGAGAGCATCCCACATCTCCTTGGTCGTATTCTTGGCCAATATATGTGAGACTATATGGTCCCAAACTCCATCTAAGATCATCAGCTTCATCTTTGCCATCTCTTTCTTGTATTCCTTCAACTATTCGACATCATTCGGTACTGCCAAAACATTATCTGCATAGGTTTTCAGGCCAAATTCATCCAGTAAGAAGGACATCACGGCCTTCTAGATGACATAGTTGGAGGCTTCCTCCAACCTATCCTGATCTCTAAACCTAGTTGTGGCCATCTTTCCAAATGGAACGGAAAACTCCCTCCTTCACTTGCTCGACTATTGAATTTTCTATTCGCACTCCCTTCTTGAGTGAGAAAATCTTCTTGCAACGACTATCGGCTGCAACTGGAAATATGGATTTCTAGGCTAGAAACCCTCTAATAGAAATTTCCCTCTATGCGTGCACTTTCTCTTCCACCCAACATTGATTTTTCTCTACCAACTGCTGCAAAACCCTTCTGCGCCCAAACAAGGAATCTGCTCAGCGAAAAAGTTGGACTATTGCTCCCTTTTCTTGTTGGAATCACTCAATCTAGCAAGCCAAATGTTTCCACAACTCTGCACTGAAAAATCAAATTGCTCAAGAAATTCGCACTGCCTGGCTTAGGCTTTGCGCAACCCCCATAAATTCATCCTACTGCGCCCTCTGAACAACAAATTTCTGATTCTGTTTTTTAGCTTCCCGTCTAATGAAAATCGCTCTGATAACATGTGAAATTTTCACTACTAAAATTCTATTACAGCAATTGGAATAAATTCTTATAACTGTAAAGTAAATAACAGTTTATTTGCTATGAAAAATATCGAATTAATCACACTACAATCTTCACAAATAAATATACTACAGAAGATAAACTAGAAACTGA
Organism: Pinus taeda; assembly: GCA_000404065.3. Classification (NCBI taxonomy): domain Eukaryota; kingdom Viridiplantae; phylum Streptophyta; class Pinopsida; order Pinales; family Pinaceae; genus Pinus; species Pinus taeda. The sequence goes on along the minus strand of APFE031518871.1, from coordinate 199,989 downwards.
GAAAATACTGACATGCACTCACAAAATTATGACAGTTGATTTTGGACAAAATTCCCCAGAAAAGCCCAACTTGGAAAAATCGATGCAGCAACTGAGGGTTTTATTATTAGGCAACAGTGAGAAATTCTAATAATAATAAATATCGCAAAACTGGCAAATCTATCCAACAGGAATACTGAAAAATTATATGAGGAAAATTACCCCCTCTTCGAGCAATCCCGACACCTGACTGCCTTTGAAAAGCTAGTTGTCCAACCAGCTTTGCACAGGCCTTGCGTCACCCTAGCGTAGTCCCTCAAATGCTTTGCCTAAATCAGCTACAAATCTAGTTGTCTTTCCTGTTGCTGACTGGGAAAATGCTTCTCTGGACCTCTGGAAAACATTCCCAGCCTCTGGAACATAAAACGTCTTCCTCTTCAGCTGGATCGAATTTCCCTCCTAAGGCTCTGCGCTACCTCTACACAACCTCCTGGAGAAAATCTCGACCTCCTCTTTTTGACTCTTCGCAACTGGAAAAATTCCTCCGGACTCATTATCCCTGCCCCTCTTTGTCTCTACTTCCCTTCTCTGGCTCGAACTCTTACCACTGTTGCTCTTTGGAAATTCAAACTGCCCAAGGAAATTGATCTCTTGTGCCACAAGTGTGTTCCTCCATTTACCCATCAGCTTCTTCTTATGATCTCACTGTGGGACTCCAACAGCCAGGAATAAAACTTAAGCAATGGTTGAAATTATTTCCTAGTCTATATGTGTGAGTTTCTAGATAATTCACACCTTTCTCAATTAATATTAATTAATTAACTCCTTTTTCTAAGTTTAGACTCAGTAAGTATTTTTAAAAATGCTAATAATCTAATTGAGACACTTCTAGGTGGAATTTCCAGAAATGATTGTTGGGTTATGGATAACTCTTGTGTTTTAGCCTCTCCACAAAGTTTTGAGACTAGAACACCTCCGATGCTACAAAAACTAACAAGAAACAACTCCTGATCGCATGTTGAACTAGCACCCTAAAGTGGTTTTTTGATCCACTGTGTGACCTGTCTAGTCTTCATTTGTACAGCCAACCAACCTGACACCATCACCTCTAGCATATCTGATCCCATACTCGACAGTGACGTGGAAATATCTCAACAAATGTTTCGTTGTCATCCAATGCACTCTCTTTGGTTCCTCAATGAAATATCTGAGAGAGTTTACTACATAGGATATATCTATCCTAGAGTTGACCAAATATAAGAGAGATCCTATCAACTTCCTGTACAAGGTGAGGTCCACATTTTTCTCCCTGGATTCATTTATCTTCCTCCAATTAGTGATCATGGGAGTAGGCATGGCTCTACAATCCTCCATCTCGAACGTCCTCAGGATCTTGATCCAATATTTCCTTTGTACAAGGAAAATCTCACCATCTATTTGCCACACCTCCATGCCTAGAAAATAGTGCATAAGCTTGAAATCCTTCATCTTGAACTTAGCTGCAAGGTCCCTCTTGCACTCCTCTATGAGACCAAGTGAACCCGTCAAGAACAAGTCATCCACATATAGGGCAAGAATGAGTACATCACCCCCAACCATCAAGTAGTAGAGGTTTGCATCACCTCACTCTTCCCAAAGCCCATTCCCTGCAAGTATCTGTCGATGCACTCATAACATGCCCTGGGAGCGTGCTTGAGCCCCTTACAAAGCTCTCTTCAACTTGCACACGTGGCTTTCTCTACTGTGTGCCACAAAGCCCTCTGATATTTCAATGTACACCTCCTCCTCTAGTTCATTATTCGGGAATGTTGTCTTGACATCCATCTGATGGATTTTCCATCCCATTTGGGCTACTAATGAGATCATCACTCGTATAGAAGTGTACCTAGCCACAGGAGAAAAAGTCTCTTCATAATCTATTCCCTCCTTCTAAGAGAACCCCTTGGCCACGAACCTAGCCTTGTATTTCTCGATGCTGTGATCTACACTGTGCTTGATCTTATAGATCAAATGTGATCCAACCACCGCCCTATTTGTCGGTCTTGGTACAACCTCCCACATATCTTTTTGTATGATTGAGGAATATTCCTCAACCATTGCATCTCGTCACACATGTTATTGTGCGGCCTCTTGATAGCTAGAAGGCTCGCTATCTACTAAATGACTGAACAATGCCATGTATACAGTGTACCTCTCCGGTTGTCTTCGCTCTCTCCTGCCCATCCTAGGAGTCCCCACAAACTCCCGAGCATCCCTCAACGTTTGTTGAACCTCTCGGTTCCTCCTATCAACAGTGGAGTTAGGACTTCCACCTCTATATCTTCTTGATACATCTCTTTGATCTATTGCATTTGCTGCTCCATGCTTCACAAACTCTCAGGAACACTTTCACCTGAGCTAGTGTTCGTACTCATAACTATACCAATGCTCTATTGCCCCTGATTCTGCTACTCAACTCTAGGATCTTTTACTGGTTGCTCACTTTGATCATCTGCTGCTAGCAAATATTTGGGCCTCTTGTATGCCTTGTCGTCCATGAACCTGACATCCCGCCCAACTATAATCCTCCTGGCCCCTGTGATGAAGATCCTATATGCCTTAGAGGTTTTGTTGTACCCAGCGAAGTAACCTCGCTCTGCAGTTTGATCCAACTTGGAATGTGTATCTCCTGGAATGTGACAATATGCTAGGCAACCAAATATCCTAAAGTGACTAACATCTGGCTTCTTCCCTGTGAATGCCTCCTCGGGTGTCATCTTGCCAAGTACTCTATGTGGGACCTTGTTCTGTATATAGTTTGTTGTAATGCATGCCTCTGCCCATAAATAGTGTGGGAGATCCTAGTCATACAACATTGCTTTCACTGCCTCTAAAATAGAGTGGTTCTTCCTCTCAGCAACCTCATTATGCTGCGGGTTGTAAGGAACCGTCCACTCTCTCCTTATTCCTACCCTGCTACAAAACTCCTGGAATTATTTGTTAGTGTACTCACCTCTGTTATCTGGCCAAAGTGTGAAAATTCCTTGAACTACAGCTACTATAATTTATTCTCACAACTAATGATCAGTTTATTAATTTTCTAACTAATATCAAATAAATCTCACTGTAATTCTTCACAAAAAAATAAATTACATTGCAGAAAAATAAACTGGAACTGAGAAATTCATGCCAAAATTATTACAGTTATTTTGGACTAATGTCCCTAGAAAAACCCCAAATGGAAAATTGGTGCAGCAGATGACTGTTTATTTTATTACCCAACAGTAAAAATTCTGAGTACAATAATCTAGATACTCATTGGCAATCCTCTGGAAAAATAATTTGGCAAAATAATTTGGAGAAATGATCTCCCTTTTACAACAATTCAACGTCCCCCTGGCCTGCCCATTTTCTCTCCCAGCAACATGGCCTCCCTGAAACTCGCACTACTAACCTAGGAAATTCATACAACTTGATATTCAACTCAAACTGAATCATCCAACCTCCCTCTGCCTCTGGAAATGGCTCGCTTTACTTTCCAAGTGACATCTTGGCCTCCAGCAACTGAAACAACTCCCTTTCCGACACTCACACTAGTATTTTTGGTTGCTTGCACTGGCTATTCAGCCTCTCTGCAGAATATTTTCGGCCTCCTCTCTCCTGCCAAGCTGGGACTGAAGAGACACTGGAAAACTCTCTGAATCACTCTGTGGTTGCTCCCTCAATCATTGATGCTCCTCCACTGGCTTGAATTCTTCCCTCATTGAATCACTATGGATTGGGAAATTCACACTATCTAGACGCTTGCTCCCTCACTTTTGTCTCTCCTCATCCCATCGATCTGCTCTTATGATCTCTCGCTAGAGCTTCAACACCCATGATTAAATCCTCATCAATGAATAATATCATCTTATACTCGATCCACGTGAGTCTCTAGAGCATTCTCGATCATAATCAATTAATTCCCTTTAATTAATCAATTTCCCTAAGTTAGACTTAGGCATTTTTAATTATTGGTCAATTAATTTAATTGAGTGGTCTCTAGGTGTTTTCTCCCGAAACCTTTTCTAGATTTTGTACATATCGTGTTCCTTAGTCTCTTAGACACAAATCAAGGCTAGAACACCTGTCTAATGCTACAAAAACTAACACTCGCTCTTGATAAGGAAGGTGTTCTCTCCATCTATACTACTCTCTTGCACCAGTATAGTCTTGTGTTGCTGATGTCTAACTAACCTTCTCTACTTCTCCAAGTTGACCAATCTCCCTGTCACTGGATTGTGAAGATAATAATGTCCATCATGCTACTACGCAAACTCTTATCTACTCATACTTCTCTAGCTACTTCCATGCTGCTATCTCTACACTGCTGCTACAACTACTGCAATAATGAGTCTGATCACCCCAAATCCTGAAGCACTAGCTTCCATAGGGCTGTTGCCTCTGAAGTTAGACTCCTCTAAGACTCTATCTACCTATGGGAAATCTCTCTTCTCCCTCCTGACAACTTGGACTATCCTCCTACACTCAAAACTAGACCGCGTAGCTCTATTCTGGGAATCTTCTAGCTGGAACTGCACATGTATACTGCAACTGGGCAATTCGTATTGTCTAAGTCACTACAACTACTTCTGCAACTATCTCTCGATCACCCGACTAACTAGCTTTTCTACTGTCAATTTGGCTACACCCTGCTGACACTGTGTTATTGCAACTAGCTCTACAACTCTCTATCGAGCATCTGACTGCAAATAGTTCTACTAACATTGAATCCTGCTACTGTGAAATTGTGGGCCCCTATAGCAAAGGGATGGTCCTGCTGCAACAACTGGAACTAATCTAACTCATCTCCTTAGTGTACCTACGATGGACCCTACCCATCTTGATATGCATAGTTATCAAGCTTCTCCTCCTCCTGGAGGTACTGCTGCTATTAATGCAAACTCCTCAAATATGGTAGTTACTTTATTAATATCTGCTGAAGTTGCACCTGCTTGTCCTTCCTCCTTCGAGGACACTGGGTGACATAGTGGCTATACTCACCTCACCCGAAGCACTTGATCTTTGAGGTATTTTTCTTTTTTCTTTCACCTCCTCTTGAGCCTTGTCCCTGATTGGGACTTTTCTTTACCTTTCCCTTACCTGCTAGGGCCACGTTTTCTTCATCCTGCTCCTCCTTCGTTCCCTTGGTGCTGTTGTTGGTAGAAACATTTGCAAGTTTGAGTCTCATCTCCTCTTGAGTGAAGTCACTCCATAGACGATCCCAACCAAGTAATGTATCTCCCCTAGAAATAACTTGGATGAAGGTATGCCACTCCTTGTTGAAACCATTGTGAGGTGTTCTAACTAGCTAGGTATCTGCTAGTTTTTCTCCAAACAGCTACAAGTTCATCTCTGACATTCTAAAACCTGGTGAGATAGGGTGTAATGCCTTCTCCCTTCTGCATTTTGGTGGTCCTCAACTTCTCCTTGAGAATCATTTCCCTGTTCTCCGATGGATTCTCATATAGCTTGACTGCGAAATCTCATATTTCCTTTGCCTTGTTTAATGTAGCAACATGTGGAACAATATGATCACGAACGCCATCTAGGATCATCCTCTTAGCCTTGGCCATTTCTTTCTTGTACATTGCTTGTTGTTGAGCATCTGTAGGTATGGCAATAGTGTTCTTTGCATACTCCTTCAAGCCATACTCATCTAACTAGAACGACATTCTGACCTTCCATACACCAAAGTTAGAGGCTTCATCAACCCTGTCTTGATCCCTAAGACCTGCAGTGGTCATCTTTGCAAAACTCAAGTAAGCTGGAGACTAAAACTCCTCCTTCCTTTTTGGCCTTCCTTTAGCTACTCACACCCCTCACTAGAATGTGTAGAACTATCTTACTTGCCTCCAAAAATCCTTCTCCGACAATCTCACTACCTGCTACTCCTCTATTGGGAAACTCGCACTGGCTAGGCTGGCAAGTCTGCTACGACCTCCTGTTGACCACACTTTGTCAACAGTGCAAGGAAGCAAAATGAAAAGACATGAAGAAATTTTTTGAGAGTTCAAAGTCATCAACCAACACAGTTTAATCATTGTAAACCCAATTTTTGCAAGTTATATTGTAAATGATGCTAGTATAACCGTTTAATTATGTAACAACACCTAGGTAAACCTCTGATGTTGGCAACGGATTTCATCTGAGGAAGTGTTTTAACCTCACCGAATTATGTGTTTCTAAACATGGATTATGGGCAAAGTTTTTCTTCCAGCTTAAACCCCAAAGCTAGGGTGGAATCTCTTGACAAGGTATTAGGTGATTCCTAGTGTTATATTGAGTCTTTGTAAAAGTGTGTTTGGGAATAATTTAAGCACATTTGTCTAAATTATTTTATTACAAACCACTTGGTATATACTATATCGTATTGTGTCACAAAATTGCGTAATTTCATGAGGGTCCATATGTAAAGGTGTATTCCCCCTTTGAGGGTTCCATTAATTGTAATATCTTGATGTAAAAAAAAATTAGTGCATGGTCCCTCACACTTAGACACAATGGCTAAAATATTTGAGGGTGGAAAAATTATTAATCCCCTCTAGTGTCAATTAATTAGTTTTTCTCGCAAAAATAAAATTAAATGCTAAGCCAAAAAATTAATTAATTTTGAATCAAAAAATAATTATAGAGAAGTTAATTTCGCTCCATGTGGAAAATAATAAAAAAATTGTGAGTCAAAGGAAAGTTAATTTTTAGAGGTCCCCGCTAATGCAAAAATGGATATTTGAAGAAAAATTGAGCCGTTGGACCTTGGTGGTTAAGTCAAAGTCAAATTTTTGAGGAAATTAATCCAAAATATTAATTTTTGGATTAATTAAAAGTGGGTTTTAAGAAAATTTCGAATTTTTCCTCAAAATTAAAAATTCAACGATGGAAATTAAAAGATGTCAACCTATTTTCAACGGTCGAGATTATTTTGAAGGGGATAAAGCCAACTAGCCATTATTTTCCACTTGGAGGGGGTTCTCTATATAAAGAAGTCATTTTGCTTCTATTCGATATCTTTGGATGATGTGATTCTTGAAAGCTGGTATTGAGCTATTGCTCTGCTAAGAACATTTTGTATCATAATAGAAAGACTCTGGGGTTCAGTTCATGGTGTTTTTATTTCGCTAATCTATGGTATGTGTTAGCTATGCGTGATCCTATATAGTACTAAATATTGCTAAATAATTGTTATTTCATTTGTCGGTGATAAGAACATTTTATTTGTACATGTTATCTTAGCTGATCTGATTCACCATATGATATAACAATTTTTTTTTAGAATATTAAGAGATTTATAGGTACTCTAGTCCTTGGAATCCAAGTTCACGGACTGTGGGGAAGAGTTGACTATGTTTGGGCTCTGAGATTTCATTGTGGTATTTAATCTTGCAATAGGGTTTGGCCAATATCTATTTTTCGAAATATATTCATCCATTGTTATTTATCCAATATTATTTCTCCAAAAATTTATTATTTTGTAAATATTGTAAATTTGTAAATAATTTTTAAATTATTTCTAACCCATTTGTTTTGCAACACTTGGGGTTTTATTTTTTTGGGGTTTTACATTTTGTGTATATATTTGGGGTTTCACATTCTTTGATTCATTTGTGAAGGTGGATTTCAAAATTGCTCAAGAGAATTTTGTTGGGGTTTTGAGGCAAATCTAGGCCTATCAAGACATTATCTAGCCTCCAAGCTAAACGTCCAACCTGGGAAGGAAGTTGTCCAACTTTTTTGTAGTAAATTTGTGGAGAAATTTTTGTTTTCAGAAATTCAGAAATTTTTTAGGCCCTAAGGTCTAGCCATCCAGCCTCTTAACCCGTAGCAGCAGGCCTAGGAAGGCCTTTTCCTTGGCCACTAGCCCCTAACGGGACTCCTCCATTTGAAAATTCAGGAACCCCAAATCCTACTGCAGCAACTGATAAGTTTCTTCTATTTGTTAAATAACTTGAACAAATTATTTATTGCATCCTACAGTAAATATCAAAACTAATACACTGCAACCTTCACAAATACAACGTTGCGGAAGAAAAATAATGTTGGAAGAATAAAATCACACACATAAATAACACTGTTGTTTTTGGACCAATGTCCCCGGAAAAAACACATGGGAAAATCGGTGCAGCGATTGAGGGTTTTATTATTATGCAGTAGTAAATCTGAGTACAAATCTAGGGATGCTAAGATCTAGCAATCCATATGGAGAAATTACTGACAGAAGATCTAGTGAGAAAAATCTCACTTACACCAGTGATCCAAACCTAACCTTGGCTCAAGATGAGCTACTCTTTGTTGCCTCTGCACAGTCCTTGTGTCAGCCTATTCAGTGCTGCATCACACAACTCGAACCATCGTCTCTCTCGGTAACTAATCAATTATTGTCCGGGAAATGGATTCTCCTAGCCTCTGAGCTCCCACTCCGGCTTCTAGCACTAAATCATTGCTTCTCCCTGGCAAAATACGGCTTCCTCTCTGAAGCACTGCGCTGCCTCTCTGCTCTGTGCTACCTCTCTGTGGAACTCTCTGTCTCTCTGCTATGCACTCACCAGACTGGAAAATCTTCCTCCCAACCTTACTATCCCTATCCCTCTCTCACTGCTTCGATCTTACTGAATCACCTCCATGTTGATTTTTGGTAGCATCGAATGTGCTCTTAGCCTCAAAATTTGCAGGGAGGCTAGGACACATGTATTCTACAATACCCATAAATCGTTTTGGGAAATTCCACTGGGAGACTGTTTTATTAAAATAATTAATTATTTTTAATGGGTGCCTAAGTCTGAACTTACAAAAATTAAAATAATTGAAGGGCATTAATCAAACTGAGGGTGAAACTTCTAGAAGACATAGATCGAGTCCAAATGATCTCAGCCATTGATTAGAATCTAATCTAGGCCGTTGATTACTCAACTGGAGGATTGTAAGGAGGACTTAGATGGGCATTTGGAAAACACATCGGAGAGAGATCAAGAGATCGAATTTCTCAGAAAGGGCAATGCAACAGTTGCTAGAGAATTGATCAAGGTGATTTATCGCAGTGAGGGGCAGGGATTGTAGACCAAAGGAAGCATTTTAGATTCGGGGAATGTAAAGCAGAGAAGACAGAGAGCAGTTCAGAGAGGCAACGCAGAGCTTCAAAGGGAGTTCAAATTCCAACTAGGAGAGATGAGATTCAGTGTAGGAAGCTGTGGTGTGAGACCAAAAGGCTTGGAGATCGAATTTCCAGTCAACAAGAGGTCAGTAGAGGGATCGACGCAGAGCCCAGCCAGAGTGACGCAGCTCTGCGTAGGGTTGACGCAGAAGTTGTGCAGAGGCAGAGTGGGGCCAGTCAGCAAGCCCAGATCAGAATCGAATCTCCCAGAACAATGTGAGATTTCTCTCACTAATCTTTTTGTCAGTTTCTCTTTGTATCGGATAGCCAGTTGGGCATCCAACGAATTGTACTCAGATTTACTACTGCATAAAAATTAAAACCCTCACCTGTTGCATCGATTTTCCCGCATTGGGTTTTTCTAGGGAAGTTTGTCCATAAATAGCGGTGTCATGTGTTGTGTATTTCTTTCTTGCTCAGTTTCTTATTTCTGCATTTAATGTAATTGGTGAAGATTGCAGTGTATTAGTTTCGGTATTTGTTGTAGGATGCAGTAAATAATTTGCTTAGTAATTTAACAAATGAAGATACTTAATCAATTGCTGCAGTAGAAATTTGGGTCTTCCAAATATTTACATAGCATCAAAGCACAAGTGAAGCAAGAGAGCAAAGCCATAAGAGCCCAACGCTGAAGAGAAGGAGGGAAGTCAAAGTGCTGCGTAGGAAGCAAATCGAATTCCCTAAAGGATTGCATAGTCCAGGCCAGGAGGGAAAAACTTTCATGGGAAAATCTCTCTCTGAGTGAGTCGACAGAGAAAAATAATTCCAAATCGAAGTTTGCCAGTGTCAAAGGAAGCAGCATAGAAGTATCAGCGCAAAGCAGTTTTCTAGTGAGACACAGTTTTTTGCAGCAGTTGCTAGGGCAAAAAAGCATCAGAAGGAAGAAGGAGACATTGTTGAGGGAATTTCTTCCTCGAAGAATTCCTAGCCAAGGAATTCGATTTCTCTATTGCTGAGCAGCAGCAGCAAAGGAGCAGATCTACTAACTCCAGCAGGGAGTGCATAGGCTAGCCTAGTGTTGCGCAGAGGAGAGAGGAGGCAATTCGACATTTCGTTGGCAGAGATGGCAACTAGTGGGTTAAGAGATCAGGATCGGTTGGATGGTGCATCCAACTATGTGATCTGGAAGGCAAGGATCTCATGCCTTCTAGATGAGCACGATCTCAAAACCTATGTCGACAGTGTGGTAGTTGTACTTGTAGATCCAAATCCGCTCAAGAAGTACAAGGCTAAGATGGCAAAGACCAAGCGATTGATCCTCGACGGAGTGAGACATCATGTAGTGTGTCACATTGCCAGCAAGGATACTACTCGGCAGATGGGGAATCATTGGCTACGCTACACGAAGGATCTTCCGAGCAACGAAAGGAGCAGAAGATGAGATCCACACAGAGGCAGAAGGGGGTATGCATCGATTTGTTCCTAACAAAGCTTCAGGAAATCTGAGACTCGTTGGCAGCTGTGGGGTTAACACCTCAATCTACTTAGATGCTGAGGCTGGCCTTAAATTTTGTTTCAGAAGAATGGCAAGTATTTTTCCAGAACATCCTGGGCAGAGAGAGATTGCCAGATTGGGAAGTAATGTGGCCGCTCTTCAACAGGAAGAGTTGAGGAGAGACTTAGTCAAGTGCAAACTTGATAGCAGCAACAACAATGGGACGAAGCCCAAAGCAGAGGAAGAAAATGCACCCCTCGCATCAAAGGGGCAGCAAGAGCAGCAGAGAAAGAAGGGCGTCTTGAAGATCAAGTTCTTCTGGTGTGGTGAATTTGGTCAATACGCTACGTAGTGTCCTCTCAAGAAGAAGGCCAAGGACGAGAAGTATGATCTGAATGCTGCATCTGCAAAGATCGAAGATGAGGAGTTTGCCATGGTTGCCAAGATACCTCTAGGGAAGAGGTGGGGTGATCTAGCATTGTAGTTCGAAAGAACTGCAGATGAGCAAGATCCTTGAGGAGTCCACCTCTTGGATCAATACCTTGCTACGGGAGCCCAGCTCAGAAGTAGAAGGATGGACCAGTGTCATTTGGTGCAGAGGAGTGTCGGAGTGATGATTGCAGTGGCTAGGAACACCAAAGATTGAGCAGCGCAAAACCAAATCGACAACAGAGCAGTTGGCACAGTGCAAAATCAGCAACAGTGCAGAGGCTTCAAAGTGTCAGAACTCCAACAACATATGCATCATGTTGAACACCTGTTCAGTAATCTTGGATGCTTTTCCGTTGGAAAAGGTTGCATTGCAAATGCAGTGTTGGCAATGGCACTGACAGCAGCAACACAAATGCAGAACTTATGAGGGTTGCAATACAGATGCAGAGTTGGCAATGGAAGGGTCAAGAGCAGTACAGATGCAACATTTGCGTAGTAGTTGATGAGCAGTGATGTCAGACATCAGCGGTGTAGAGGGAGATGTTACAAAGTCCAGGTGATGCTTCAGCAGGTTGCATTACTAGAGCACATTCCTTGCTAAGAGAAAGTGTTGATTTATGGTATCATCGGATGTGCTCTTAGCCTTAAAATTTGCAGGGAGGCTAGGGCACATGTACTCCACAATACCTAGAAATTGTTTTTTGAAATTCCACCCGGAGACTATTTTATTAAAATAATCAATTATTTTTAATGGGTGCCTAAGTCTGAACTTAGGAAATTTAAATAATTAAAGGGTATTAATCAAACTGAGGGTGAAATTTCTAGAAGAAGACGAAGATCGAGTCCAAATGATTTGAGCCATTGATTATAATCTAATCTCGGTCGTTGATTACTCAACTGGAGGATTATAAGAAGGACTTTGTTGAGCATTTGGAGAACACATCGGAGAGAGATCAAGAGATCGAATTTCTCAGAGAGGGCAGTGCGGCAGTTGCTAGAGAATCGATCAAGGTGATTTCTTCCAGTGAGGAGCAGGGATAGTAGATTGGAGGAATCTTCCCAGATTCGGGGAGTGCAAGGCAAAGAAAACATAGAGCAGTTCAAAGAGGCAGCATAGAGCTTCAGAGGGAGTTCGAATTCCAGTTAGGAGAGACGAGATTTAGTGCAAGAAGTCTGGGTGTCAGAGCAAAAGGCCTGGAGATCGAATTTCCAATCAACAGGAGGTCAACAAAGGGATTGACGCAAAGCCCATCCAAAGTGACGCAATTCCACGTAGGGTTGCGTAGAGGCAACGTGGGGCCAGTCAGCAAGCCCAAATCAAAATCAAATCTCCCAGAACAGTGTGAGATTTCTCTCACTAACCTTTTTGCTAGTTCCTCTCTGTATTGGATAGCCAGTTGGGCATCTAATGAATTGTACTCATATTTACTATTGCATAATAATTAAAACCCTCACTTGCTGCACCGGTTTTCCCGCATTGGGTTTTTTTGGGGACATTTGTCCAAAAATAACGGTGCCATGTGTTGTGTATTTATTTCTTGCTCAATTTCTTGTTTCCGCATTTAATTTAATTGATCAAGACTGCAGTGTATTAGTTTCAGTATTTGTTGTAGGATGCAGTAAATAATTTGTTCAGTAATTTAACAAATAGAAGATACTTAATCAGTTGTTGCAATAGAAATTTGGGTCTTCCAAATTTTCACATGGTATCAAAGCACAGGTGAAGCAAGAGAGCAGAGCCGAAAGAGCCCAGCGCTGAAGAGGAGGGAAGTCAAAGTGTTGCGTAGGCAGCAAATCGAATCCCTAGAAGGATTGCGCAATTCAGGCCAGGAGGGTAAAATTTTCGTGGGAAAATCTCTTTGAGTGAGTTGACAGAGAGAAAAAATTCCAAATCGAAGTTTTCCAGTGTCAGAGGGAGCAGCGCAAAGCAGTTTTCTGGTGAGACACAGTTTTCTGCAGCAGTTGTTGGGGCGGAAAAGCATCAAAAGGAAGGAGACATTGTTGATGGAATTTCTTCCAAGAAGAATTCCTAGCCAGGGAATTCGATTTCTCTATTGCTGAGAAGCAACAAAGAGGAGCAGATCTACTAACTCCAGCAGGGAGTGCGTAGGCTAGCCTAGTGTTGCACAGAGGAGAGAGGAGGTAGTTCGACATTTCGTTGGCACAATCTCAAAACCTATGTCGACAGTGTGGTAGTTGTACCAGCGGATCCAGATTTGCCCAAGGAGTACAAGGGTGAGATGGCAAAGGCCAAGCAATTGATCCTCGACGGAGTGAGAGATCATGTAGTGTGTCACATTGCCAACAAGGATACTGCCCAATAGATGTGGGAAACATTGGCTATGCTATAAAAGGATCTTCCGAGCAGCGTAAAATGTACTTGGAGCAGAAGATGAGATCAATGCAGATGCATGAGGGGGAACACATTGATCCATTCGTAATGAAGCTTCAAGAAATCCATTGGCAGCTGTGGGGTCAACACCTCAGCCTACCAAGATGGTGAGGCTGGCCTTTAATTCTGTTTCAGAAGAAGGGAAGTTATTTGTCCAGAGCATCCTAGGCAGAGAGAGATTGCTAGATTAGGAAAGAATGTGGGCCGCTCTTCAGCAAGAGGAGATGATGAGAGACATAGTCAAGTGCAAACTTGATAGCAGCAGCAACAGTGGGACAAAGCCCGAGGAGGAGGAAGAAAATGCAACCCTTGCATCAAAGGGGCAATAGTAGCAGCAGAGAAAGAAGGACGTCTTGAAGATCAAGTGCTTCCGATGTGGTGAATTTAGTCACTATGCTACACAATGTTCTCTCAATAAGAAGGACAAGGACAAGAAGCATGATCCGAAGACTGCATCCGCAAAGATCGAGGAGGAGTTTGCCATGGTTGCCCAAATACCTCCGGGGGAGAGGTCGAGTGATCTAGTATTGTAGTTCGAAAGAATTGCAAATGGACAGGAACCTTGAGGAGTCCACCTCTTGGATCAATACCTTGGATGGGAGCCCAGATTAGAAGTAGCATATGGACCAATGTCAGTTGGTGCAAAGGAGTGCCAGAGTGATGGTTGCAATGGCTAGGAGTGCTAGAGACTGAGCAACACAGAGCAGAATTAGCAACAATGCAGTTGGCACAGTGCAGAGTCAGCAGCAGTGCAGAGTCTTCAGAGGGTCAGTGTAGAGACTATCAGTGGTCAGAACCCTAGGAATAGATGCATCATGTGGAACACCTGTTCAATAATTTTGGATTCTTTTCCGTTGTTGATGCAGTAGCAGCAGCAGTTGGAAAAGGTTGCAATGTTGGCAGTGGCAGTGACAGCAGCAACATAGATAAAGAGCTTATGAGGGTTGCAATACAGATGCAATGTTGGTAGTGGCAAGGTCAGCAGCAGTGCAAATGCAGCATTTGCACAGTAGTTGATGGGCAATGATGTCAGACATCAACAGCGCAAAGGGAGATGTTATAGAGTCTGGGTGATGCTTCAACAAGTTGCATTACTAGTGCACATTCCTCGCTAAGAGGTATTGTTGATTTCTGGTAGCATCGGATGTGATCTTAGCCTCAAAATTTGCAGGGAGGCTAGGACACATGTATTCCACAATACCCATAAATTGTCTTTTGAAATTCCACCGGGAGACAGTTTTATTAAAATAAATAATTGTTCTTAATGGGTGCCTAAGTCTGAACTTAAGAAATTAAAATAATTAAAGGGTATTAATCAAATTGAGGGTGAAACTTCTAGAAGAAGACGGAAATCGAGTCCAAATGATCTAAGCCATTGATTAGAATATAATCTGGGTCGTTGATTACTCAACTCGAGGATTATAAGAAGGACTTCGATGGGCATTTGGAAAACACATCGGGAGAGATCAAGAGATTGAATTTCTCAAAGAGGGCAGTGAAGCAGTTGCTAGAGAATCGATCAAGGTGATTTCTTGCAATGAGGGACAGGGATATTAGACCACAAGAAGCTTTCCAGATCCGGGGAGTGCAAGGTAGAGAAGACAGGGAGCAGTTCAGAGAGGCAACGCAAAGCTTCGGAGGGAGTTCGATTTCCATCTAGGAGAGACGAGATTCAGTGCAGGAAGCTGGGGTGTGAGAGCAGAAGGCCTGGAGATTGAATTTCCGATCAGCGGGAGGTCAGCAGAGGGATTGACGCAAATCCCAGCTAGAGTGACGTAGAAGTTGCGTAAAGGCAGCTTGGGTCCAGTCAGCAAGCCTATATCAGAATTGAATCTCCGAGAACAATGTGAGATTTCTCTCACTAATCTTTTTACTAGTTTCTCTCTGTATCGGATAGCCAGTTGGGCATCCAACGAATTGTACTCAGATTTACTACTGCATAATAATTAAAACCCTCAGTTATTGCACCGATTTTCCCGCATTGGGTTTTTTCGGGGAAAATTGTCCAAAAATAACGGTGTCATGTGTTGTGTATTTCTTTCTTGCTCAGTTTCTTGTTTTGGTATTTAATTTAATTGGTGGAGACTACAGTGTATTAGTTTCGGTATTTGTTGTAGGATGCAGTAAATAATTTGTTCAGTAATTTAACAAATAGAAGATAATCAGTCGCTGCAGTAGAAATTTGGGTCTTCCAAATTTTCCAACTCCGACAACTGAATGATGCTACCATGGAGATCAATTTCCTAGCAAAATCAAATTCCTGGTGTCTCAAGTGTGTTCTCCAACCCACATTGAATTTATTCTTATAATCTCACGTTGAGACATCAACAACCAAGATTAAAACATAATCGATGGCAAAGATGAACTAGAACTCGATCCATGTCTTCTTCTAGAATATTCTCACCATGACTTAATTAATATTCTTTAATTACTCAATTTTCCTAAGTTGAGACTTAGGCACCATTAAAAAAAGATTAATTATTTTAATTAAGTCGTCTCTAGGCAGAATTTCCATAAACGATTTCTGGGTTTTGGAGATTACATGTATTCTAGCCTCTCCACCAAATTCTGTGGCTAAAACACAACCAATGCTACAAAAACTAACACTCCCTCTTAGCAAGGAATGTGTTCTAGTGTTGCAACCCACTGAAGCAACACCATGTCTCTACACCACCTCCTGTCATGATGTTCATGTCTGGCTCTTGCTGCCCATCAACTACACCACTCTAATAAACACTGCATCTGTGCTACTGCTGGCCCTGTTCAACTGTTGCCAACATTGCACCTACACTCAACTCCCTCTCCACCTGTTGCTATTGCAACTGCAACAATTGCAACTGAAAAGCATCCAAAATACTGAATCAACTATGATCAGTATGATGCATTTGTCACCTGAGTCCTGATTGCTGCTAGACTCTGCGCTGCCACTGAAGCCTCTGCGTTGCTGCTGACACTGCTTTGTGCCATCTCCACTGCTGCCAATCTCTGCACTGCGCTGCCCAATATCAGACCTACTACTAGCTACTGCATCTGTCACTCTGGCACCTGATTGCACCAACTGCCACTGATCCCTCCTACTACTGCATGTTTTAGGCTCCCGTAGCAGGGTATTGATTCATGAGGTGGACCTCCTCAAGAATCCTGCCCAACTTGTAGCTCTCTGGGGCTACAAAACCAAATTACCCCAACTCACTCCTGGAGGTATCTCGATGATCATGGCAAACTCTTCCTCCAATCTGGAGGAGAGCTTATCAATCTTTGCAGATGCAACCTGCTAATCTTGCTTCTCCTCCTTGTCCTTCTTTCTGAGAGGACATTGAGTGATGTAGTGGCCAAGCTCACCACAGCTGAAGCATTTCACCTTAGAAACGTCATTCTTCCTCCGACACTGCTCCTACTGCCCCTTTGGTGTAAGGGCCACATCCTCCTCTTCCTTTACTTGCTTCGTCCACTGCTGCTACTTTTGCCAGTGATGGTCGTCTTCACCAAATATCGCCTCATCTTTTCCTACTGCAGATCAGCCCACATACGATCCCAATCTAGCAACTTTTCTCTGCCGAGTATACTCTAGACGAAGACTTTCCATTCTTCGAAAGCATTGTCTAGAACAAACTGCACCAATTCTGTAGGCTGAGGCGCTAAGTTGCTAACCCTACTGTAGACAATTGGTCTCAGATATCCTGAAGCCTAATGAGGAAGGGGTCTATGCGCTCCCCTCTCTGCATCCTTGTGCATCTCAGCTTCTCCCCAAGATACATATTTTGTTGCTTGGAAGATCCCTCGTATAGTGTTGTAGGTGCCTCCCACATCTGTCGAGCAATGTCTTTGCCAACTATGTGAGACACCACGTGATCTCGAACCCCATCGAGAATCAACCTCTTTGCTTTCACCATCTCTTTCTTGTAGGATTTCAGCAGATCTACATCTGCATGTACATCTACCACACTATCGATGTAAGCTTTTAGATCATACTCATCTAGAAGACAGGAAATTTTGGCCTTCCAGATCACATAGTTGGAGGCTCCCTCCAATCGATCATGATCTCTCAGCCCTGCTAATGTCATCTTCGCAAAAATGTCGAATTCCTCTTCTCCTATGCGTAGCTGCTGACTCGATTTTCGCACTCCCTGCTGGAGTGGGTAAATCTTCTCACAACTATTGCTGCTCTACTAGAAAAAATCAAACTTTTGGGCTAGAAGTCCCCGGAAAAAAGAATTCCCTCAGTGTGCTCTCTTCCTTCCTCGTGACATTATTTTTCTAGCAAACTGCTGCAAAATAACTGCGTCCTAGCTAAATATTTTCTCTGCAAGGAAAAATATTGTGTCTCCCTCTGCCTTTGGTAACCTTCGATCTGGAAAATCTATTCTTTGTCGACTCCCTTAGAGAAATAAATTTTCCTCAGACACTGATCCTCCTGGTCCAAGGGACTACACTACCTCTGAGGGTTTCAAACTGTTGCCTCTGCAGAGATTCAAAATTCCTACTCCCTTTTGTGACTGAGCTCTCCGTCTTACAGTCTGTGCTCTAATACCATGTGAAAATTCGAAAACCCTGAATCCTATGGCAGCAACTGATTAAGTTTCTTCTATTTGTTAAATAACTTGAACAAATTATTTACTGCATCCTACAGTAAATATCGAAACTAATACACTACAGCCTTCACAAATACAATACTGCGGAAGAAAAATAATGCTGGAAGAATAGAATCACACACACATAAATAACACTGTTATTTTTGGATCAATGTCCCTGTAAAAACCCGACTCGGGAAAACCGGTGCAACAGCTGAGGATTTTATTATTATGCAGTAGTAAATCTAAGTACAAATGTATGGATGCTCAAATCTAGCAATCCATACAGAGAAATCACTGACAGAAGATTTAGTGAGAAAAATATCACTTCCAGCGGTGATCTGAACCGGACCTTGGCTCAAGATGAGCTACTCTCTGTTGCCTTTGCGCAGTCCCTGTGTCAGCCTACGCAGTGTTGCGTCACACAACTCGAACCAGCGTCTCTCTCGCTAACTGATCAATTGTTGTCTAGGAAATGGATTCTCCTAGCCTTCGAGCTCCCACTCCGGATTCTGGCACTAAATCACTGCTTCTCCCTAACAAAATACGACTTCCCCTCTTAAGCACTGCACTGCCTCTCTATGGAACTCTTTGTCTCTCTCTTATGCACTCACCGGACTAGAAAAGATTCCTACCGGCCTTACTATCCTTGCCCTTCTCTCACTGCTTTGATATTACTAAATCACCTCCAACAACTGAACGCTACTACTCTAGAGATCGATTTCTCCAACCCCCATCAAATTTCTTCTTATAATCTCCGTTGAGACATCAACGTCCAAGATTAAAACATAATCGATGGCTAAGATTAACTAGAACTCAATCCATGTCTTCTTCTAGAAGATTCTCACCTAACTTAATTAATACCCTCTAATTAACCAGTTTTCCTAAGTTTAGACTTAGGCACCATTAAAAAGGATTAATTATTTTAATTAAGTCATCTTTAGGTTGAATTTCCATAAACGATTTTTGGGTTTTGGGGAATACATGTATTCTAGCCTCTCCACCAAATTTTGTGGCTAGAACACAACTGATGCTACAAAAAATAACACTCGAGCACAACATTTGCCCTATTGGGCTTGATGTCAGCCCTAAGGGGCTTATTTTCCCTAGTCGTGGCCTTATTTCACCCTTTCACCTTCATTTTTCCCTTTCTTCGACCTTTCTAGCCTTTCATTTGTTCTTTCTAACCCTAGTCTTGGGGTTTCCCTACACTCTAGTGCTTGCCCTAGCTCTATGTTCAGTCATCTCTAGTTTTGACATTATTTGAGTGGGCTAACTGTAGTGTTCCTAAGTGAAAATTAATAGTGATAATCAAGCAAATGCAACAAATTCAACACAATAAAAATGTACACAAATTAGAGAACCAGAAATGAGCCAGAAACACGCCAAAATGGGCCAATTTTATTATACAGCTCAAGGAGTACAAAATAGATTGGAGTGAGTGCACCTAGGCTTTCTTAGAGCAAGCTACAAGTCCCAGGTGGATGAATATCAGATACCAAAATAATGCAAGAAGCTCCCCAACAAATGACTGTGCTGGCCCTTGAAGAAGTACACTACTGGTTGAGTTGGGACCCCTGTTTGACTCCTCAAATTTGCCCAGAAAATTCTGCCAAATTATTTTTTAAATCCTTGTCAAAACCCAAGAAAAAACTTAGAAAGGGTTTTGGAAAATTCTACCAACCATCCAGGACCCAAAATTTCAGCTCTCTCCTCCCCACTGGCTACCAAATAATTATGACATTTGGAGCAACAAAACTTCCCCAAAAATTCTACAAAATTAGGAGCCAACTCTTTGACCCCTGACCAATAAAACACATAAATGTTTTGGGCTAATTCTGACCTCCCGAAATTACCCAAATTGGTACTACGCACTCCTTAGTAGAGACTGCATCCCACTGGCTCCATCTACTGCAAACCCTCCTTATTTCTCCTCAATCTGCAATAGGAATGGTACAGGAAATATTCCCAGATGTAGGGGATAGGTTTTACAACAAATACCGACACAAGATCATTGAACCCAACTCCACAAACACGCTGTCTAGTGACCCCCTGCGTAGGCCCTAAGAAGATAAACTTGTTCCGCTCAATAGCAATCACCACCAACTCCGAAATTTTCCACAAAGGTTGAGCTCTCCCTCGAGCAACTCCATTGATTTTCTCCCAGAAAAATACCCTTGGAAGCTAGCTGAAATGAGTGGTACGATTTCTCTATTGCATCCTCCCTGGAGTACGAATTGGCTAAAGGAATCTGCTGAAATATGTTGCAATACTCCACAACCCTCTCACCAAAATAGCAATAGCTTGCCTTCCTATGGTGGCACTCGAAGTCCACCGAAAGAACGATAAATTCTACCCCTTGGAGAACTTTGTGCTAACCAGCACTAGTGACCCCGCTAAACAACTTGAGCAACAAAGAAAATAGATGAATGAACAAAAAGACCCCCATAGCTTCTATGCTCCTATTTATAATTTCTTCTTGCCTCCTCACGAGGGTCCCTCCATCCAATATTTTGACCTCTTTCCCTTAGCAATTCGATTCTTCTAAGGGGTTCGTATTCCCCTTTTTGGGTGGTCCCCTATTAACTTTAGGCATGTTCTATGCTAGAGCAATTTATTTCAATTTTCCAGATTAGCAATCACATCAACATTAAAGTAAACTGCATATAGAACATAAATATAAATCGCAGAAGACAAGCCAAGACAAGAGGACACAAGATGTGGCACTAGCCAGGGACAAACCCCACAATGTGGGGAAACCCTTGATCAATTCTTCTTTTATGTTCTTCAAAGTTCAGCAGAGAAACTGAGAGAGATAGTACATTTACATCAGAAGTCAACACTTTGACTTATCTAGATCTGAGCATAGATCATCTCTTATAACGATGATACATGAGATCAGTTGAAGACATTCTGCTTCAACTGATTCTCCTAGGTGACGGCTTCACCTATCATAGTGCTACCTCTCAATCATTTGCTGCACATTACCATGTGACACCTTGTTGTACTGTCACATGTGTTGAAGCTTGATGACTGAGCTACTCTCATCTTCATGCTGCATCTTCCATTGTCTTATTTATCATCAAGCTGCCCATGCTCATGATCTCATTCATCATCATGCTACCCATGCTCATATTTATCATCATGTTGCCCAGATCATGATAATATTGTTGAAGGATTTCATAGATCCTCTTTGCCACAGGAACACGTTGATGATACATAAGCCAAGGATCTCCTCATTGAACCCTTATCTCATCATTGAGTCATAGCAAGATAGTAATTTGCTTCACTGTGGCTCTCAGTAGCTTCATGCCTTTAGTGTGGCTCCATGCATTGTTCATGTTGTGGCTTCTATGTTGTATTCTCCACGCGTATATCATGCATAGAGTCTTCATGTTGTGCTTATACCATGGTGCAAATTTCAGTCACCTTTGACAACAAATAGGGTTTATGTCTGCGCGTATAGTATCCATGTTGTGCGTATACCATGATGCTCTGCGTATACATAACAGTGTATATGTTAATGTCTGCGTATACCATGATGCTCTGCGTATACATAACAACGTATATGTTAATGTCTGCGTATACATTGATGCTCTGCATATACATAACAACGTATATGTTAATGTCTGCGTATACATAACAACGTATTCCCTGCGTACACGACATCGTTGAGTTTCCATGACTGCGTTATTATTGTATACATGATAGCGTTGAATTTCCCTGCGTATACATGACATCGTTGAATTTCCATGACTGCGTTATGACATCGTATAACCTCATCAAGTACAACGTGTAATCCATCGTGGATAGCGTGTGAACTATATATAATCTCCAGCGTAAGAATATCTCTATCTTCCTTTGCCTGCGGATCTTAATGAGCTGCGTATGTGTCTTCATTGCCAACAGAGATTGCGTTTATTCCTTCCCTTACTGCGGCTAGGCTCCACTACAGTGTATAAGCTAGGGCTGCGTATAAGTGTGAACACTGACTGTGGACAGCATGACCATTGACGCGTGAATATCTCCCATGACGGCATGAAACCAGTTTATCCACTATGAACAACGTATATCATTCACATGCCAACATATAGATTTGCATGCCTGACTGTAATTTAGGGCCTTTCCTTTGGCTGCATATGAGGCCTCCTTTACTGCGGCCAGATCTCTGCGACTAGAGCAACGTACAGCAGCTAGGGCAGCGCTTTGAAGACCAGCATATCACTCATGGTGTCTCTCTCCTTCTCCAAAAACCCAAGACGTGGAGAGGAGATCACACATGAAGAGGATGTCTCTAATGACTCCAAATACTCTCTTATTTATACTAAAAACGTAGAGGTTGAATAGACACATCAGTTGGGCTTCTGAGCCTACATAAGATGCTGGCCGACTTAACAATTTGTCCTTAACATAAATAAATTCATAACTTCATAAATACTTATCGGAATCAGATGATCTTTAGATCAATCCTACAGCTCTCGACAAGAGGGATCCAATAAAAATATCAGCTGCCATAAATAAGCTGGCCCACATGAAGTTTGGCCCTAGTTGCCAATTTAACACTCCCTCTCAACTAGGGAGAACTCCATCCACTGATCCATATGTTCGATTGTACTATCTCTGCCATTAGTGCCTTGCACTGCTCTGCCTAGCTCTGCTCGGCTCTACTGGCTCTGCTCAGCTCTACTGGCTCTACTCTGCTCAACTTAGCTCTGCTGAACTATGAAGAAGAAGAATTGATCGAGAATGAGTCATATCATTCTCCACTGACCCGAAGTCAGTCTCAGAGTGCATACCGCTGGTCCCAGACCAGTCTCAACCGACCCGAAGTCAGCTTCATAGTAAGTACCACTCCTACCACTGGTCCCAGCCCAGTATCGCAGTCTCAGAGAGTGTACCACTGGTCTCAGACCAGTCTCAACCGACCTGAAGTCAGCGTTATAGTGCGTACCACTCTCACTGGTCCCAAACCAGTACTGCACTAACACGAAGTCAGTCTCGAAGTATGTACCACTGGTCCCAGACCAGTCTCAACTGACCCGAAGTCAGTGTCATAGTAAGGTACAACTCCTACCACTTGTCCCAGACCAGTATCGCAGGCTCAGAGAGTGTACTACTGGTCCCAGACCAGTCTCAACCGACCCGAAATCAGCGTCATAGTATGTAGGACTCTCACTGGTCCCAGACCAATCCTGCACTGACACGAAGTCAATCTCGGAGTATGTACCATTGATCCTAGATCAATTGAGGTCATCCTAGCGTAGGGAGTACGGTAGATACAACGATGCGTCCATCGGTACTACTATGGTCCCTAACTTCATTTCCTTGCTCATTGATCAGATGAGAGGTACTTCCCATGAGTCCCAGACTGCATGGGTAGGATGCCTCGACAGGAAAACTTAATCAATATTGTCCTCACAAGAGAACACATCAATCCTGCTACAATCGCCATGGAGAACACATCAATCCAGGGCGCACAGGAGAACACATCAATCCTGCTACAATCGCCATGGAGAACACATCAATCCAGGCCTCACAGGAGAACACATCAATCCTGCTACACAAGAGAGCGAATCATCCTGTTCCACAAGAGAGCAAATCATCTTGTTCCAGTGCGCCCACCAGGGGAGGGTGAGTCAACCTGTTGTTGTATGTTGTTCCGGTAAGAATCACAAGCCCCCAGAGCTCACAGAGTTCAATGTATGCAACATGCAGGACCCTTTTACAAGGGTCTCTCGATGACTCCAAGTCGTACGAGAAAATCACAGATTTGATCTTTCCCTGGGGCTTTGTCAAAATGTCAACGACCTGTACATCAGTCTCAATGCGATGGAGCCTCCTTGCTCATCGACTTACCATATCCCAGATAAGGCAGTATCTGATGTCTACCTGCTGGAGCAATCGTCGAATACGGGATTTCTCAATAATTGAATCCCACCTCTGGTTGTCACATAGAATCATAATGGTATTCATCATGTGTACAAACAGCTCACTGAAGAGCTTCAGCAACCAGACTGCCTCACAGAAGGCCATACTAGCAGCAATGTGTTCTACCTTGGTGGTGCTCAGAGTCACCGACTTCTACTTCCTGCTCATCCAGGATATCGAGGCAGATTCCAAAGAGAAACAGCACTGAGAAGTGCTCTAGTGATCCTCCACACTGCCTGCCCACTCATCATTTGAATAATCACGTGGTTTCATATTTCCGTTAGTGTATCTCAATCCATGAGAGATTGTGCCATGAAGATATCTTAGAAGATTCTTGGCACCAATCCAGTGAGGCTCAACCAAATATGAGCTCACCATGCTAACTGCAACACATATGTCCGGACGGAGGTTCTCCAAGAATATCAACGCGAATGAGTTTATGAAACTCAGAGGCATTTCCCAAATCAAGTCCGACATCACTACCATATAACTTCTTCAAAGTTAAGATCCTCGAGGTAGTCACAGGCTTGCAGCTTATCTTTCCACATTTAGAATCCAACTCCCTCTGTCTCCTATAAATGAGAGGGTCTGTACCTGTCAGACATAGGTGTCGGTACGAGAGGTTTATCATCCACAACCTTCAAGTAATGGTTTGGATCGGTTTCACTCCTAGTGAATCTCAGTTGCATTAGACAGCTATCAATCGTCTCATACTACGCCCGAGGTGTTTTGCTTCAAGCCATAGAGAGCTTTTTTCCACCTGTATACATGAGATTCCCGATCATGAGTCTCAAACTCCTTGGCTTGTTCCAAGCCTATAGACCTGCTGCATGAGGGGAATGGTCCCCTTATAATATTTTCCTTCGGTACATTTCAAACATGTACCTTCATGCTCCTTTTTGAATTCAAGCATCCTAGTCACCATCTAACTCACAGACCTCCGGTGTTGAGTCAATGGACATGGTCCCCAGTGGACTTCCTGCAACTTGATACAACCCTGAACTCAAAAACATCTTTGAAAGATCTAATTTCAAACACGTACCTTTCCATCGATAAGTGCCGCTCTGTAACCTTTGACTTCCATTTTCGAGATGGACACTAGGTTCTTCTTGCGATCAGGTACATAAAAGAGATTCTGGGATTCCTTGCTTTTGTGGAAGAGTCGACCATTTCCTTGATGACCTGCATTACCAGTCATTCCTTTGATCACTGAAGATGTCCCAGGAATGATTGTTATCTTCATCAAGAGATGTGTCTCTGCCATTCGGACACTCCTTCACATAACGGTCGAACTTATTTCAACAAGGCATCCACCTTTCCTTCCGCCCTTAGATCCGAACTTCCCAATGAAGTGATCTTTAGATGGGCCATCAGAAACTTCCGCTGTGCCATTCTGATAACATTCTCTGCTTCGACTTCTCCCCTAGTGAATGAGAAGCGGGATAATGATCCCATTGATCCTTTTGTCTTGTCTCAACTGACTTTGGTAATTGCTCTTTCACTCTTGCTTGGGCATTGTCTTCACCTCAGCTCTGATACCATGTTAACTTTAGGTATGTTCTATGCTAGAGTAATTTATTTCAATTTTCCAGATTAGCAATCACATCAGCATTAAAGTAAACTGCATATAGAACATAAATATAAATCGCAGAAGACAAGCGAAGACAAGAGGACACAAGATGTGGCGCTAGCCAGGGACAAACCCCACAATGTGGGGAAACCCTTCATCAATTCTTCTTTTATGTTCTTCAAAGTTCAGCGGAGAAAGTGAGAGAGATAGCACATTTACATCAGAAGTCAACACTTTGACTTATCTAGATCTGAGCATAGATCATCTCTTATAATGATGATACATGAGATCAGTTGAAGACATTCTGCTTCAATTGATTCTCCTAGGTGACGGCTTCACCTATCATAGTGCTGCCTCTTGATCATTTGCTGCACATTACCGTGTGATACCTTGTTCTACTGTCACATGTGTTGAACCTTGATGACCGAGCTGCTCTCATCTTCATGCTGCTCATCATGCTGCATCTTCCATGGTCTTATTTATCATCAAGCTGCCCATGCTCATGATCTCATTCATCATCATGCTACCCATGCTCATATTTATCATCATGCTGCCCAGATCATGATAATGCTACTAAAGGATTTCATAGATCTTCTTTGCCACAAGAATACGTTGATGATACATATTGAACCCTTATCTCATCATTGAGTCATAGCAAGACAGTAATTTGCTTGACTGTGGATCTCAGCAACTTCATGCCTTTACTGTGGCTCCATGCGTTGTTCATGTTGTGGCTTCTATGTTGTATTCTCCATGTGTATATCATGCATAGAGTCTTCATGCTGTGCTTATACCATGGTGCAGATACCAGACACCTTTGACAACGGATAGGGTTTATGTCTGCGCGTATAGTATCCATGTTGTGCATATACCATGATGCTCTTCGTATACATAACAATGTATATGTTAATGTCTGCGTATACCATGATGCTCTGCGTATACATAACAGCGTATATGTTAATGTCTGCGTATACCATGATGCTCTACATATACATAACAACATATATGTTAATGTCTGCGTATACATTGATGCTCTGCATATACATAACAACGTATATGTTAATGTCTGCATATACATAACAACATATTCCCTGCGTATACATGACATCGTTGAGTTTCCATGACTGCGTTATTACTGTATACATGATAGCGTTGAATTTTCCTGCGTATACATGACATTGTTGAATTTCCATGACTGCGTTATGACATTGTATAACCTCATCATGTACAACGTGTAATCCATCGTGGATAGCGTGTGAACTATATATAATCTCCAGCGTAACAATATCTCTGTCTTCCTTTGCCTGTGTATCTTTATGACCTGCGTATGTGTCTTCATTGCCAGCAGAGACTGCGTTTATTCCTTCCCTTACTGCGACTAGGCTCCACTACAGTGTATAAGCTAGGGCTGCGTATAAGTGTGAACATTGACTGTGGACAGCATGACCATTGACGCGTGAATATCTCCCATGACGGCATGAAACTAGTGTATCCACTATGAACAGCATATATCATTCACATGCCAACATATAGGTTTGCATGCGTGACTGTAATTTAGGGCCTTTCCTTTGGCTGCATATGAGGCTTCCTTTACTGCGGCCAGATCTCTGCGACTAGGGCAACATACAGTAGCTAGGGCAGCACTTTGAAGACCGGCGTATCACTCATGGTGTCCCTCTCCTTCTCCAAAAACCCAAGACGTGGAGAGGAGATCACACATGAAGAGGATGTCTCTAATGACTCCAAATCCTCTCTTATTTATACTAAAAACGTAGAGGTTGAATAGACACGTCGATTGGGCTTCTGAGCCTACATAAGACGCTGGCCGACTTAACAATTTGTCCTTAACATAAATAAATTCATAACTTCATAAATACTTATCGGAATCGGATGATCTTTAGATCAATCCTACACCTCTCGACGAGAGGGATCCAATAAAAATATCAGTTGCCATAAATAAGCTGGACCACATGGAGTTTGGCCCTAGTTGCCAATTTAACATCCCCACATCCCACTACCAATTTAATCTTTCCTTTTCTCTAATAATGGTGGCCTCCATCTGTCCAAAAATTAAGTGGGGACTCCCTCCACCCACTTTTCCTATGTTTACATGCCAAAATATTTCCCAACACCCAATTGCAAAAATAGAAATTCATTTTAGCAAAATTAATTTAATTGTGGACATTACAGTCCTCCCCACTGAAGATTGCTTATCCTCAAGTGATGCCTGAACAAGCACCCTCTCGATTAGTTGACCCCAACAATCCATGCACAAAATATCGAGATCCCAAATGTACCACCGAGTCATCTTTGATCTCTGCCCTGTCTTGCCAAGATCTCAAGGCATCCTAATCGGCGTGAAGCATCCCCCGCTCCAATCACAGTCCAGCTCATCATAGGTTCTCAATGCCCTCTGCATACCGCAACTAAGTAGAGAATCATGGTAGTATATGATCCTGATCATCTCCTCATGAAGCTGCTCTATCGAATAGTCCCTCTTGTGCACTTTAGGGGTGGACTCTTGAAGATGCAATCCAATCTTGTTGGGATTGAACCCTCGTCTACCCGAGCTTCCCCTGATCTCCTCTGGACGATCACCTTGCCACACCAGTGAAGTTCCCCGCACCATCAATGAGTCACTAAAACAAAATGGAAGATCTGGATGACCTTCCCCTGTAGAAACCAGCTCACCTCTACAGGTAGCTGGACTGCTCAATCCTGCTATACCAGAATCCCCTGCCCGACGCAGAAGGAACCTATCATGTTGCCATCGTGACACCTTGGTCATGTCTGACTGGTCAACATGCCCGTACTGGATCCTCCTCTCCAATAATGCTCGACCACTATATCCATCACGATCAGTGGTATGACCAACCTACCAAGACAACTCTGCAATTCTTGAGACCACCACTCCACGACTAGCCTCAATCTTGACAAGCAACCTACCTCGCCATGTGACGAAGGTCTCAGTGACTCCACATGTGTCAGCCTAGGAAAAAGTTGGATCACCCTCCATTGTAACCCTACCCATAGATAAGTGGAGTGATCCTCTCACCAACCGGATCCCTGCATCCCCTAACCATATTAGGAGTTCACAACTCCCACTCCCCATGGGTTGCCGTGTTGTAGCTCTATTACCTGCTAGAACCCATCCGACCCTCATGTCTCGCCCCTGTATGTCCCCCATAGGTGGACCCAAAGTGCTAAGAACCTGATCCCAGCATGCCAATATGCCATGCTCCTGCCAGCCCATATGGTGAAATACGCTATCCCAACTCCTGAGGATATGCCTGGACTGTGAAAATTCGAGAACAACGAATCCTATTGCAACAACGGGAAATAATTCTCCTAATTGTTAAATTAATTTTTAACAATTTATTTATTGTTTGCTACAAAAAATATTGAATCAATCACACTGCAACCTACACAAACAAAACTGCGCAAGAATAAATGTTCAAAGAAATGCTAGCATACACACATAAAATGAGAGTTATTTTTGGACCAATGTCCCCTAAAAAACCCAACTTGGGAAAACCTGTACAATAGCTAAGGGTTTTATTATTATGTAGCAATGAAATAATTTGAGTACAACTAGATGCCAAAACTGGCAATCCTACAGAGAAAAACTGGCAAAAATCTGGAGAGGAATTTTGCTCACCCAGCAGGCAATTTCCCGGCACCACTTCACTTTAGAATTTCGGCCTTGTGAGGCACCGCGTCAACCTCTGCATTGCTTTGCGTAGTTGCCTGGATGTCTTGCCTTTTGTTGGATTCTGATGAAGGCATTCTGCCTTCTGCTGACCAAAAAGACGCTTCTCCTGCACTCTGGGACTCCTTCCTGACCTCTGGAATTGAAAACGTCAATCTTCCTCAGTAAATCGAATTTGCCTCTAGAGGTTACTGTGTAGCTTTGCGTCAGTATCACTATGGCTCCTCTGCCTCAAATGCACTCACCGAAACAGGAATCCTTCCTTTGACATCATTGTCTCTGCCCTTCTCACGACTTCGATTTCTCTGGCTCTCTCTCCGACAACTGAATGATGCTAATCAGGAAATCGATCTGCTCATGAAATTGAACTGCTCAAGTGATTTATCCAAACCCCATCGACTTCTTCTGATAATCCTATGTTGAGACTTCAACAACCAAGATTAGATCTTAACCAATGGCTAGGATTAACATGAAGTCGATCTGTGTGAGTTTCTAGATTATTCACACCTTGACTTAATTAATTCTGATTAATTAGTCATATTCCCTAAGTTTAGACTTGTGAAATATTTAAAAATTGACTAATAATCTAATTAAGTCATTTCTAAGCGGAATTTCCATAAACGATTTCTGGGTTTTCAAGATCTTACGTATTCTAGCCTCTCCACAAAATTTCAAGGCTAGAACACATCTGATGCTACAAAAATTAACACTCCCTCTTAGCGAGGAATGTGTTCTAGTGTCGCTGCCCTCTGTAGCAACACCCTCTCTCTGCGTCATCTCCTATGACGCTATTGATGTCTGGCTGTTGCGGCCCACGAACCACTGCACAACTCTGATATGTGTTGTATCTGTGTTTCTACTAACTCTGCGGAACTGCTACCAACACTGCATTTGCACTGCAACTCCCTCTCCATTTGTTGTTGCTGCAACTACAACATCTGCAACTGAAAAGCACACTAAATACTAAATCAATTGTGATCAGTATGATGCATGTCTCCCGAGTCTTTGACTGCTGCTAGTATCTACGTTGTCAATGAGGCATCAACGTTGTTGTTGACTCTGCATTGTGCCACCTGCACTGCTACCAACTCTACATTGTGCTCCCCAGCAACTGACTGCAACTAGACTCTGCATCTGTCACTCTAGCATCTGACTACATCTACTGCCATTGATCCATCCTATTACTGAAATATTGTGGACTCCCATAGCAAGGTACTGATTCAAGAGGTGGACCTCCTCAAGAATCTTGCTCATCTGTAGCACTATGGGGCTACAGCACCAAGTCACCCCACTTCACTCCTAGGGGTATGTCAGCAAATATGGCGAAGTCTTCCTCCAGCCTGGAGGATAGCCTATTGATCTCTGTTGATGCTACCTACTGGTCCTGCTTCTCCTCCTTGTCCTTCTTCTTGAGAGGACACTTGGTACTATAGTGACCGATCTCACCACATCTTAAGCACTTTACCTTTGATAGGTCCTTCTTCTTCTGTTGCTCCCCTTGTCCCTGACTAGGACCCTTCAATGCAAGGGCCACATTCTCCTCCTCCTTCACCTACTTCGACCCACTGTTTCTGCCACTGATGGATCTCTTCACTAGGTCTCGTCTCAACTCCTCCTACTACAAATCGGCCCACATCCTGTCCCACCTTGGCAAGGTTTCTATGCCCAAGATACTTTGGACAAATACCTGCCACTCCTCTGAGACAATGTTGAGTGCCAATCACACTAGCTATGTGGGTGGGTTGAGGCGTTGCCCCAACAGCTACAAGATGGTCCCGGATCTGCTAAATCCTGGTGAGGAAGGGGTCTATGCATTCCCCTTTCTGCATCCTGGTGCATCTCAGCTTCTCCTCTAAGTAAATCTTTCGTTGCTCGGTAGTGCCTTGTATAGAGTGGAAAGTGTACCCCACATCTCTTTGGTCGTTCCCTTAGCCGCTATGTGTGATATAGTGTGATCTCGAACACCATCAAGGATCAACCTCTTTCCCCACGCCATCTCCTTTTTGTACTCCTTCAGCTAATCTACATCCATGGGGATAGCTACCACTGCATCTATGAAAGGCTTCAGGCCATATTCATCCAGAAGGAAGGACATCCTTGCCTTCTAGATGACATAGTTGGAAGCACCAGCCAACCTATCCTAATCTTGAAGTCCAGCAGCGGCCATCCCAAATAATGTTGAAAATCTCCTCTTCCCTTCTGCTCAATTGTTGGTAGGATATTCGCACTCCCTTCTGGAGTGAGAAACTTTGCTCACCATGACTATTGATCTCCAAGGGAAATCGAATTTCTTGAGACTAGAAGTTCCCTAAGGAAAATTTTCCCTCAGTGTGTGCTCTTCTTCCACCCGACGCTAGTTCTACTCTAGCAAACTACTGCAAAACTACTACGTCCAGCTAGAGATATGCTCTGCGAAAAATATTGCTTGCTTCCTCTACCTCTGGAATCCATCGATCTAGAGAGTTCGAATTTTTTTGTCCTTCTCTCAGAAGAAATCGATTCTCCTCCAGAAATTCGACCTCTTGGCCAAGGTGACTGCATTGCCCCTGGGGTTTCAATCTGCTGCCCTCACTGAACAATGAAACTCCCTCTTCCTTCGCTACTGAGCTCTCTAGCTGATCATCTGTGCTCTAATCCATATGAAAATTCGAGAACCCCAAATCCTATTGCAGCAACTCAAAATATTTCTCCTAATTGTTAAATTAATTTTTAACAATTTATTTATTGTTTGCTGCACCAAATACTAAATCAATCACACTGCAAACTACACAAATAAAACTATGGAAGAATAAAGGCTGGAAGAACTGTTAGCACACACACATAAAATGAGACAATTATTTTTTTACCAATGTCCCCAGAGAAACCCAACTTGGGAAAGCCAGTGCAGCATCTGAGGGTTTTCTTATTATGCAACAGTGAAATAATCTGAGTACAACTGGATGTCGAAACTGCCAATCCTATAGAGAAAAACAGGCAAAAATCTGGAAGGGAATTTTCCTCACCCCACAGGCAATTTCCCGGCACCACTTCACTTCAGAATTTCAGCCTTCTGAGGCACTGTGTCAACCTCAGCACTGCTCTGCGTAGCTGGCTATATGTCTTGCCTTCTGCTAGATTATGATGAAGTCGTTTTGCCTTCTACTGACCAAAAAGATGCTTCTTCGGCACTCTGGGACTCCTTCCCGGCCTCTAGAACTGACAACGTCAATCTTCCTCAGCAAATCGACTTTTCCTCTAGAGGCTACTACGCAACTCTACATCAGCCTCATTGTCGCCTCTCTGCAAATGCACTCACCGGAACTAGAATCCTTCCTCCAACTTCACTGTCTCTGCTGCTCTCTCACTACTTCGATTTCTCTGTCTCTCTCTGGCAACTGAATGTTGCTACTCAAGAAATCAGTCTACTCACGAAATCAAACTGCTCAAGTGATTTCTCCAAGCCCCATCAACTTCTTCTTATAATATTATGTTGAGACTTCAACGGCCAAGATTAGATCTTAATCGATGGCTAGGATTAACTTGAATTCGATCTATGTGAGTTTCTAGAACATTCACACCTTGACTTAATTAATTCTGATTAATTAATCATATTCCCTAAAAGTTTTGACTAAGGAAATATTTAAAAATTGACTAATAATCTAATTAAGTCATTTATAAGCAAAATTTCCAGAAACGGTTTATGGGTTTTGGAGTCTCATGTATTCTAGCCTCTCCACAAAATTTCAAGGCTAGAACACATCCGATGCGACAAAAACTAACATGGACATAGCACGGAGTCTAGACACCCTCTCGTAGACGAACTCTACCATCCACTGTCCCTTAGGTTCCTGTAGCACCTCATACTGTCTCGCCCAAAATGCATCATGTAGCTCCCTCGCAATCACGCAAATGTGAGGAATCCCCAGCTCCATACAAGGAACTATCTAGTGGCCTACTTATGCCACCTCCTTCGACAAACTCTTGCCATAGTATGTTGATCATCCTGTGATCCCATGCACGATTGTCATACCAAGACAACCCAAGGAGTCTGCCCACAAATTGGTTGGCCACTGGTACTGACCAAAACTCCCCTATTGAATGTGTGCTCAGCGATTAGGTCGACTATATCATCCAAGTCGTAGTCAACCAACATACCTGGGAAATGATTCGTGGTCCCTCCTGGATCCCAATGCCAGTCTGGGTTTCTAGCATCCCCAGTGCCTGGAAACTCCTGCTGAGCTACACCCGGGTCCACCACCATCTCCATAGCCCACTCCACCAGGTACCAACTCAGAATCACTCACCATCCAACCCCAAGAGAGGTATCGAATGCACGAACTCCTGCAAATGAACAACCCCAGCGTGCAGATGCTGTACCCTGTGCAACTCAGGTCATCTCATATCACTATCCTAGTCAACACATGAAATCTTACTAGGTAGCTCTGTTTCTCTCTCTCCAATGGGCAAAGGTAACCTAACAATGTTGCCAGCCCCGTCTATGTATGCCTGAAGAGGGTTTCTCTGACACTCTAATGTGCACTCTAGCTACACCAGTAGGGAATCCAACCACTCCCCAACATGAGTCAATTTGGTCGTGGACTCGGCACAAACTACTCTCATGCCCTCCATCTCCTCATTCTGCTGCAAAATAGCCTCTCGCACCGACGAAACCTTCCTTTTTAATGTTAGAAGGTCGACCTGAAACTAATGGAATTGTTGTGGACGACCATCGTCTAATACCTTTGTATCTCCTGGTGCCTTATCACAGGGGTATACGTCTCTTGGAACCTCCACCATCTACTATGTCTTGATATCACCCAAAGACCTGGACACACCCCCAGTCACCTCATCAATGGATGGCACTATTAATGTATGCTTTACTCTTTCCGCTAAGATATCAACCGGAGTGGTCAAGCATGTCTCCAACAAGGATGACTCTTGCATCACATTAGGTGTATCTACGTGCTCCCTACAATCTGGTGTGCCCTCAACCTCATGCTCAACCTCCTCCTCAGGCTCCCAATATCTATAGCTAGGTCTCCACCAGCAAAAGCGCCCCCTGGTCTCACCCTCTAGTTGTCCCTGTCCTTCCTGCTCCTTTCGAGGAGATCTAGTGTCCTGAGTCTATCGACTTACCCCCCACATGGTGTAAATGGCTACACCCCCACGGTCTGTGTACCTCTAGTGTCTCTATTGAAAGGATGTGGATGGGTATGGTCTGTCACCCTCCTCAACTAGATCAACCTCTCATCGTTCTAACGAATTCCACCCTAGAATTCTTGCATATTGAATTTCCCTTGAGTCATGGGTTTGTCTACGGTTTCACCAGTCACTGTGCCTACATACCCAAATCTTCCATGATCTAACTGGTTAACCACAGCTGGGCCAAGATCATGCTATGATACCACTATAGTGTTCCTAATGGAAAATTAACAGTGATAATCAAGCAAATGCAACAAATTCAACACAATAAAAATGTACACAGATCAAAAAACCATAAATAAGTCAGAAACACGCCAAAATGGGCCAATTTTATTATATAGCTGAAGGAGTACAAAATAGATTGGAGTGAGTGCACCTGGGCTTGCTTAGAGAAAGCTACAAGCCCTAAGTGGATGAATATAAGCTACCGAAACGATGCAAGTTCCCCAATAAATGATTGCACTGACCCTTGAAGAAGTACACTATTGGCTAAGTTGGGAGCCCTGTTTGACCCCTCAAATCTGCCTAGAAAATTCTGCCAAATCTTTTTGAGATCCTTGTCAAAAACCCAGAGAAACCCAAAAATGGTTTTGGAAAATTCTACCAAACATTCGGGACCCAAAATTTTGGCTCTCATCCCCACTGACTTCCAAATAATTCTATTGTTTGAAGCACCAAAACTTCTCCAAAAATTATGCAAAACTAGGAGCCAACTCCTTGACCCCTGACTGACAAAACCCAACAATGTTTTGGGCTAATTTGACCTCTTAGAATTACCCAAAATTGGTACTACGCCCTCCTCAATAGAGACTGCGCCCCCAGTGGCTCTATCTGCTGCAAACCCTCCTTATTTCTCCTAAATCTGCAATAGGAATCGTATAGGAAATTTTCTCGGATGTAGGGGAGAGGTTTTACATCAAATCTCGGCACAAGATAGTTGAACCCAAATCCACTAACACGCTGTCCAATGACTCCCTGCACAGGCCCTAGGAAGATAAATTCGTTCCCCCCAATAGCAATCACCTCCAGCTTCGAAACTTTCCACAAACGCTGAGCTCTCCCTCAAGCCACTCCACTAATTTTCTCCTGGAAAAATACCCTCGGAAGCTAGCTGAAATGAGTGGTACAATTTCTCTACTGCGTCCTCCCTAGAGTACGAATTGGCTAAAGGAATCTGCTGAAATATGTTGCAATACTCCATAACTATCTCACCAAAATAGCAATAGCTTGCCTTTCTAGGGTGGCACTCGAAGTCCATCGAAAGAAGGGTGAATTCTCCCCTTTGAGAACTTTGTGCTAAGCAGCGCTAGTGACCCAGCTAAACAGCTTGAGCAACAAAGAAAATAGATGAGAGAACAAAAAGACCCCTGTAGCTTTTATACTCCTTATATTTATAATTTCTTGTTGCCTCCTCATGTGGGTCCCTCCATCCAATATTTCGACCTCCTTCCCTTAGCAATTCAATTTTCCTAAGGGGCTCAAATTCCCCTTTTTAGGTGGCTTCCCCATTCCACTACCAATTTAATCTTTCATTTTTCTCTCATGTTGGTGACCTCCATCTCCCCAAAAACTAAGTGGGGACTCCCTCCACCCACTTTTCCTAAGTTTATATGCCAAAATATTTCCCAACACCCAATTGAAAAAATAGAAATTCATTTTAACAAATTAATTTAATTGGAGACAGTAAACTAACATTGTGATTTTGTAGCAATATTAGAGCTAACTTGGTGGCTGTAGGTAGCCAAGCTCATTGCAAGTCAAACTAGCCCTCAACTAGGCCTTTTGGCCTCTTGGTTTTGTCTCTCTTCCCCTCATTATCTTCTCTGTTTTGCTACAGCCATTTATGTAGTCATATAAATCAAATAAAAACCATTAAAATTGACCAGATATCAACTATTAATCACTTCACTTAATTAGCTAATCATTGGAGCTTATTTGGCATTGGTAATTTGCCATCTTGTTGGCTTATGGAGGACTGAATCATTAATTTTCCAAGTTATTACAAGTCTGATATATGTTATTTTCAAGTCTGATCTGAACATTAAAATTCTGATCTGTAGCTTCTAAGGAGTCTCGTAATCAACTGGATATCACTGGAAAGTTTAATGCATTGATTTTCTAGCTTATATTTAACATCTTACATTGTTTTCTTGACTGCTGATATATATTTGCACACCTCTGAAAATCAGGTTGCAGCAGTGACAAATCACATATAAGTCTCTAAAATTGCCTATGGAACTCTTATAATTCATAAGCATTAAAAGTTGAAGTGATTTGGACTTAAAATTTGGTCATTGGCATCTATTTGCACTCTTGCATCCACACACATAAGTGCTCTAATTTGATTAGTAATTGTTGATGAGATTGGCTCTAAGTGGGGCATTGTGTGCGCTAGTATTTTCTCAATTTCCAACGCTATTATTTCCATAGTATTTTATTTGTAAAGGTTGCAATGTGATTTATTTAGTATTTGTTATAGCAAATAAATTGTTAAAATTAATTAACAATTAGAAAAATAAATTCCAGATGTTGCAATAGGATATCAGTTTCAAAATTTTCACATGGTATTGAAGCGTGAGTGATCAGCCGGGAAGCTCACAAATGGAGGAAAGAATTGCGCTGCTAAAAGGGAGCAGCAGGCCAAAATTCTAAGAGGTAGCACAATGCTCAGACAGTCAAGCCAAATTGTTGGGGCAGGAATTCGATTTTCAGTCGCAAGGTTGCAGAAAAGTCGAGTTGCCCGGGTTAGTGATTCTAGCAGTCAAAGTGAGCAGCAGTAGCTTAGTTTTTCATTGAGCAGATTCCTTGATTGGACGGAAAGGATTTTGTAGCAGCAGATTCAGCGTTGGGTGGAAGAGAAAAGCACACACAGCGAGGGAAAAATTCTCTCAAGTAACTTCGAGTCTCAGAAGTTCGATTTTTCTAGGTAGGTTGGCAATAGCAGCTAGCAGATCTGTGCATTCTAGAAAGGAGTGCATATAGCACAGCGACAGCCAAACAGAGGGAAAGAGGGAGTTCTTGACTTGATCAGAGATGACAACAGCAGGGCTTAGAGATCAGGATAGGTTGGATGGAGCATCCAACTATGCCATCTGAAAAGCTAGGATGTCCTTCCTTCTAGATGAATATGGCCTGTGTTAATTTTTCATAGGGCAACATTGTTCTTTGCTTTGATAATTGTATTTCTTCATTAATACATTAAGTTCACCTCATATCATCATTACATTATTCAGATCTACACCATTATTCATCAACCTATGCAATTATGTAGAAAGAACAAGATCATCATCATCAATGCAGTGGATCATAACAGAACAATAGAAGAAAAGCATGCACACACATAGAGACACCAGGATTGGTCTGAGACTAGGGCAAAACCCACTATAGGGAAAACCCTTGCAAATATTCTTCTTCTTAGATCATCATCAAATGATTCAGCGAAAGAGAGTACAATGATCCATAACTTTATCTATGCAACAAAACAACTACAATATCCATGAAATGAATCTAATCATGCTTATGATCAAAACCCTGAATCTAACGACTCTAATGTGTTGTTGCTGACTGTAGTCAACCGCTGGATACTGCTATCACTGAGTTGAACACTTTTGAACAAGGTTGCATACTAATAACTCATCTATAGGGCCCGAATGCATGGAGAAGGAGTTATGCGAGCATCTAAGACAGATTTGAACGCTCTTAGGATAACTTAATGACTGCGTTTGGGACTGATCTGGACGCTCCCAGGTGAACTGCGTGCGGGTTTCTGGAGACCAACCATACCCAGATCTACCTCAAACCCTAGATGCTCTTTAGGCTTCTTTGCGAGCGTCTATGGCATCTCGAATGCTCCCTTGAGGCTACTGTGCTAGTGTCTATGGCAGCCTGGACGCTCCCTAGACCATTATGTGCATGCATCCGAGATCCAAATTGAACTGCGGAAACCTTAACCTCCCGGACACTCCCATAGACACTTTGTGTCAGCGTCCAAGACTTCCTGGATGCTCCCTTAGACACTTTGTGCCACCGTCCAAGACTTCCAGGACGCTTTCTAGACCATACTAGTGACTTCTTAGACACTCCCTTAGACACTTTGTGCCATCGTCCAAGACTTCCAAGACGCTTTATAGACCATACTAGTCCAGTGTCCAAGGACGAAAAAAATCTTAGTTGCGAACCAGCATCCGAGACCCAGAAACCCTAGACGCGTGCGAGCTTCGGCCTTGTAGTTTCGGAGCCTTTGTGTGAAATAAATAGAGCACGAGGCACTCATTTTGGTCATTAATTCATCTATTTAGAGATTGTGTCTTTGACATAGCACACTTGAGCTGAAGACAAGTCTGTAGTGTTGTTTAGCACACGAGTGTCTTCGAGCGGAGATCTCAACCCTTGCTTCGATGGATTGTTGATTTTGGGTAGCATCGGATGTGCTCTAACATTGAAAATTTGTGGAGAGGCTAAGGCACATGAGATCTCCAAGACCTAGAATCGTTTGGAGAAATTCCACCTGAATGAGGAGTTATTAAAATAATTAATATTATTAATGGGTTCCTAAGTCTAAATTTAGGAAAATAAAATATTAATGTGTATTCATAAAATATGGGTGAGAAAGTTCTAAGTGACGAGGATCAAGCTAGTTCTAATCTTAGTCGTTGATTAGGGACTTAATTTCGACCGTTGATTCATCAATAGAAAAAGTATAAGAGAAGGCTTGAGGGTTAGTTGGAGACACACCAAGTGATCAAAGAATTTGATTTTCTAGGGCGAGGTTTGCTAAGAAAATCAAGTTAGTGATCAGAGTTGCAGTGAGGGGCAGTTCAGCAAGGGCTTTTAATCTGAGGCTGAAGAATACATAGTAGAGAGGCAGTGCAGTGCCAGGAGAGATAGTGCAGGCCCTAGAAGGGCTGACGTAGAGGACGCAGAAGGCCGATGCAGGTGACGCAAAAGCCGTAGAGGCTAGCACTGTGCCTCAGAGGCAGCGCTGGGGAGATTCTGTGGGGCAGACTGGGAGCAGAACAACAGATTCTAAACCGTGATAGGGTGACGCAGCTCCTGGAGGAGTGACGCAATTCCTGAGCATGCTTGGAGAATCTTTCTCTGTCCAGCATAGGGAACAACCAGAGTAGTTGTGGGGTTTGATCATCTGGTTGCTGATTCACCGAAATATCTGTCTCCGGATAGAGGTACTACTTCCAAGGAAATTCTCTGTTGGGTGAGCCATTTCTGGCACCCTAGTTGTATTCACGAAATCTTCTTAATAATACAAACCCTCTATATGTTGCACCCGTTTTCTAGAATTGGGTTTTTCCGGGGACGATTCTCCAAAAAAACAATGTCCCTTGTGTTAGTGTCTCAGTTTATTTTAGTGCATGATCTGTATATTTGTGAAGGCTGCAATAGTGTTTACTTCGATGTTTATGCAATTAAATAACTTGTTTATGTAAAGAACAAGTAGGAGATTGTAAACCAGTAATTGCAGTAGGGGTTTCTAATGTGTTAGATTCAGGAATTTTCACATGGTATCAGAAGGATTGCAAATCATAGGCAACTGAAGACACCAGCCGAGAAATCTGAGAATTTGCAGCAGAGAAGCAGTTGTCCCGAGAGACAACGTTGTTCCAGAGCTAAAGAGGCAAGAGGAAGAGTGACGCAGTGCAGAGAGTGTGACATAGAGGCTCACACAGTGCCTCTGTCAGCATTCTGAGCCGGGAGAGGAAGACGTAGTAGCCAAGAGCCCACGCAGTAGCTGCGTTAGCCATCAGGGCCAGCGCAGAGGCAGAGGAGGGCAGAATAGGCTCACGCAGAGCCACATCATCTTTCTAAGCCAGGAAGGATTGACACAGTCGACCGGGAGGAGCAGATTTAGCCCACGCAGAGATTGCGCAGAGCTTGAAGTACTCAGATTCTTCGAGTTGCCGGGTCAAAGGGAGTTGTGCAGATTTTGATTTATGTAGCTGGTGGGACATTGTTTCTGTCGGTGCAGAACAATGTCTAAGGAGACTGAACCAAGGTAGCGGGAAGCACTACCTCGACATATTTCTAGCCAAGAAATCTAGATCCAGGTTGCAGCGGCAAATGAGGACTAGAGAGGAGTGATTCGACAGTTGGTCGGAGGATTTCCGAGAGGGAAATTAGGACTCAGAGGGAGTCTAGAGAAGATGAGAAGAGATGGCAGTGAACGGATTGAGGGATCAGGACAGATTGGACGAGGCTTCCAATTTTGTCATCTAGAAGGCCAGGATCATGGCAATCCTAGATAAACATCGCATCAAGGACTATGCCTTGAGAGTAGTAGCTTTCCCGGTTGACCCTGATACAAATGAGAAGTATGAGGAGGCCCGGGCGAAGGTGAAATGCATGATCCTAGACGGGGTCAAGGATCATGTAATACCACATATTGCTGAGAAGAACACACCAAGGGAGATGTGGCAAGATGTTGACCACCTTATACCAAGGCTCTTCCATGCAGCGAAAGATGTTATTGGAGAATCAGCTAACGTCATATCAGATGCAGGAAGGAGAGGAGATAGATCCATTCCTTCTTAGGTTGCAAGGTATTCGCGACTAGCTTACTTCCATGGTGTCTACACCGAATCCAAAGTTCATGGTTAGGACTACCTTGAATGCAGTCTCCGAGTGGGAAACATTTGTCCAAAGCATTTTGGGCAGAGCAACTCTTCCCAGTTGGGAGGAGATGTGAGCAGCTCTTCAACAGGAAGAGCTCAGGAGATTGACCAAGGCGAGGAGTAGCGGTAAGGGAGTTCGAATCAAGAAGGAGGAGGAGAAGGAGGCAACTCTCGCATCAGCAAGACAGTAGGGGGTACAGAAGAGGAAGAAAAAATACATCTCCAAGGTCAAGTGCTTCAACTGTGGGGAGCTAGGACATTATGCCTCTCAATGCCCTAGGAAGAAAAGCAAGGGAGAAGCTTCCGACTCAAAGGCTGCTCCAATAAAGGCGGAGAAGGATGTCGAGATTGATGACAATTGCGCCATGAGTGCTCATGCACCTCTAGAGAAGAGGTGGGGAGACATGGAGTTGTAGTCGAGAGGACTATAGAAGGGCAGGGCAGGATCCTTGAGGTACCCAAATTCTTGGATCACATCTAGCTATGGGAGCCCTTAAAGACAGTAGCATGATGACAAGTGTCGAGTGGAGAAAGGTGTGATGGAGCGGCAAGGCAGTGCTAGAGTGCAGAAGTCTGTAGGAGCCCAGTGGAGGTTGCAGCAGTGCGAGAGGCACAAAAGAGGTTGCAACAATGCAATGGAAGCAGAGGGAGCACAGGATAGCAGCAGAGGTAGCTTCAGCATCACGAGGCTTCTAGACTGACCAGGATGTCAGTGTTTGGGTGAAGTCAGTTACTTACTTCTCGATAACTAAGTTGCAATGCAACAGTTAGCAGTGGTAGTGCTATGGGCAACATGAGGCAGTATTTTGAGAGGGAGTTGCAGTACAGATGTAGCAGTGGCAGTGGCAGTGTCATGGGCAGCAGTACAGGAAGTAGCAGTGCAGTGGATGTGGGGCAGCAGGCCAAACAAAAGCACAGAGGACCGATGCAGAAGACCAGTATGATGCTTCTATGGTGAAGCATTGCTAGAGCACATTCCTTGCTAAGAAGGAGTGTTGATTTTGGGTAGCATCAGATGTGCTCTAGCCTTGAAAATTGGTGAAGAGGCCAGGGCACATGAGATCTCCAAGACCTATAAATTGTTTGGAGAAATTCCCCCCGAATGAGGAGTTATTAAAATAATTAGTATTTTTAATGGGTTCCTAACTCTAAACTTAGAAAAATAAAATATTAATGTGTATTAATAAAATATGGGTGAGAAAGTTCTAAGTGACGAGGATCCAGCCAGTTCTAATCTTAGTCGTTGATTAGAGATTTAATCTCGGTCTTTGATTCGTCAATAGGAAAAGTATAAGAAGAGGCTTGAGGGTCAGTTGGAGACACACCAAGTGATCAAAGAATTCGATTTTCTGCGGCGAGGTTTGTTGAGGAAATCGAGTTAGTGATCAGAGTTGTAGTGAGGGGCAGTTCAGCAAGGGATTTTAATCTGAGGCTGAAGAATACATAGTAGAGAGGCAGCGCAGTGTTGGGAGAGACAGTGCAGGCCCTAGCAGGGCTGACGCAAAAGCTGAAGAGCTGACGTAGAAGGCTGACCCAAGTGACTCAGAAGCCGTAGAGGCTGACTCTGGGCCTCAGAGGCAGCGTTGGGGAGATTTTGTGGGGCAGACTAGAAGCTAATCAATAGATTTTGAGCCAGGATAGGGTGACGCAACTCCTGGAGGAGTGACACAGTTCTTGAGCAATGCTTGGAGCAGCTTTCTCTGTGCAGCATAGGGAACAGTCGGATTCGCTATGGGGTTTGATCATCCGGTTGCTGATTTGCTGGCATATCTGTCTCCGGATAGAGTACTACTTCCAAGGAAATTCCTTGTTAGGTGAGCTATTTCTAGCACCCTAGTTGTATTCATGAAATCTGCCTAATAATACAAACCCTCTATATGTTGCATCGGTTTTCCCGAATTGGGTTTTTCTGGGGACGTTTGTCCAAAAAGAACGGTGTCCTTAGTGTTATTGTCTCAGTTTATTTCAATGCATGATTTGTATATTTGTGAAGGCTGCAATAGTGTTTACTTCTATGTTTATGCATTTAAATAACTTGTTAATGTAAAGAACAAGTAGGAGATTGTAAATCAGTAATTGCAGTAGGGGTTTTTGATGTGTTAGATTAAGGAATTTTCACATGGACTTTGAATGCCAGCCCAAGAAGGGAGTCCTACCTATACCAATTCGTACCAGCAGAATGGAGTGCGAGTTTGTGGAGAGAACTGGCAGCAACAGTAGAGGGATTGCACAGCTCTTGGAGGAGGCATGCTCGAAGGTTGTGGAGTGAAGGGAGTTAGGGATTGAAACTTGAGGTTGAGTCTGGGGAAGTGTTGTGGGGCATTTTCCAGCATTTTGGCAGAGCAACATATGTAGAATTTGCTACAAGTTACATCTTCTGCTTATGGAGGAGGGCCAAGCATTTGGGGGTCAATTTTGGAGTGTCAAAACTAGGACAAACTCTTTCTGGGTTTTTCTAGGTTTATTGAGGAGAGGCCAATATTAATTTGGCAGAATTTTCTGGGAAAATTTAAGGGGTCAAACAGGAGCCCCAACTTAGCCAGCAGCTAGAGGAGTTAGGGGAAAATTGGGCCGAAATTCCAAGGTCAACATTTGGCTAGTTCCTTCGTAGGTTTTTGTGGGTTATTGGTGGAGAACCCGGGTTTAATTTCCCAGAATTTCTAAGCAATCGAGGCCCTAGAAGCAGTTCTTTGCAGCCAGCAACATATTTTCTAAGTAATTTCATCAGAGAGTCAGGAGAGAGCAATAGCAAATTTGAGAGGGATTTCTTATTCTTCATTTTGGCTTAGCTAGCTTGCCTTGAGCAAGCCTGGGTTAACTCTTTCTAGCACCACATTGTACCCTCTTATTTATTAATAAAATGGCTCAAATCGACACAATTCATGGAGATTTCCGGTTGTTAAATGTGTCATAATTTTTTTGCATGTGTTTCTGCTATGTTTGCTTTG
The DNA here is from genome assembly GCA_000404065.3 of Pinus taeda. Taxonomy (NCBI): domain Eukaryota; kingdom Viridiplantae; phylum Streptophyta; class Pinopsida; order Pinales; family Pinaceae; genus Pinus; species Pinus taeda. Next base: position 156,052 of record APFE031518871.1, on the reverse strand, counting down.
TTTAACATTGTATATCTCCATTAGGTATATTACACAAATAAATTGTTAAATAAATTAAGAATTAGGAAAATAATTTCTAGTTGTTGTGATAGATGAAATTTTCACATGGTATCAAGGCATGATTGATCAGCCGAGAAACTCAAAAGCAGAAAAAGAAAATTTCGCTATTTAGAGGGAGAAGCATGCCAAACTTTTCTGGGGTTGCGTAGTGCCTAGGCAAGCAATGCGAATTGCTGGGAAGAATTCAATTTTAAGTTGCAGGTGGAAGAAAAAGTTCGAATTTCCTAGAAGTGATTCCAGCATGGAGAGGGAACAACAACAACTCAGATTTTCGCTGACCAGATTCCTTGGTTGGACATAGAGGGTTTTGCAGTAGTTTGCAAAAGCAAAAGCCGCGTCGGGTGGAAGAGAAAAACACACATAGAGGGAAAATTTTCGAAGATCTAATTTTTTTTTCCACTTGCAGATTGGCAGTAGCCATGAGCAATTTTTCTCACTCTAGCAGGGAGTGTGAATAGCAGATCTAGCAGCCAAGCAGAGGGAAAAAAAGGAGATTTCCATCCCAGTTTTTGAGTTTCGCGAAATTTTGCAGCTTTCCAAAGATGGTTGTATGAGATTGCCAGAATAAGTCGTGCAAGTTAGCTAAAATGCAGATCTAGGTAGAAGATCAACTTCCAGTTGTCGGACACAGGTTTCAGATGAAGTATGAGTTATCCAGTGCGAGTTGCAAAGCGAAGGGTCCCAACCAGGGACTAGGCTAGAAAGAAGATAGTTGGGCACTAGATCCAGGAGGAGTATGAAACTCTAGTGTTTCAAATGGGCAGGGTCTAATGTAGTTGCAACAAGGAGATCAGTTCCATTTTGTTGCAGCGGGACCATCGCCTTTGCTACAGGAGCCCACAGTATCATATAGCAGACTTAGTGTCAGTAGGCGTTATCAATCATTTAGATGACAGTTGCAGATCTAGTTGCAGTCAGTACATGTGAGACATTTGTAGGGCTAGATGCAGTGACACAGGGAATGCGAATTGCCTAATTGCAGTGTGCAGGTGCAGTGCTAGACAAAATATTCCCAGCATAGAACTACGCAGTGCAGTTTCCAGTGAGGAGGACAGTGTGAGTTGCCAGGAGTGAGCAGAGATATTTCCCATAGGGAGATCGAGACCCAGAGGGAATCTAGTTTTATAGGGAGCAACACTATTGAAGCTAGTACTTTTGGATTTAGGGAGATCAAACTCATTTTTGCAGTTGTTGCAACAGCAATGTGGCAGCATCAGCAGAGCAGTAGCAACAGCGATATGAGTAGATCAGACTTCGCTATGATGGTAGCCATACCTCCAGGATTCAGGTGGGGTGACTTAGAGCTATAGTACAGAACTGCAGAAGATTGGGTAGGATCCATTGAGGTGTCGTCCTCGTGGATCATTACCTTGCTACAGGCGCCCATAATATTCAGTAGGAGGATGGACCAGTGGAAGTTGATGCAGTCAGTACTTGAGTGACAATTACAGACTAGTCACAGTCAAATGCTGAGGAGCATAGGACAATGTTAAAAACAAAACGAGTGGCTCAATGCAGAGTTGGCAACAACATAGAGTATTCAGTGACATTGCAGATGCGAGTAGCAGTCAAAGACTCGAGAGCCAAATGCATCATACTGAACAAAGATGATTCAATGTTTTGGATGCTTCTCAGTTGTAATAGTTGCAGTTGTAGCAGCTACAGATGAGAGTAGTTGCAGTGCAGATGCAGAGTTGGCAGCAGTATGGCAGTGTCAGCGACAACACAGATGCAACATCAGCACTACGTAGTGGTTGGTGGGAAGCAGTGTCAGACACCAGTAGCGTGATAGGAGGTGGTACAGAGACAGGGTGTTGTGGAAAGATGTGCATCACTAGAGAGAACACAATCCTCGCTAAGAGGAGGTGTTAGTTTTTGTAGCATCGGATGAGTTCTAGCCACGAAATTTCGTGGAGAGGCTAGAATACATGAGATCTCCAAAACCCAAAAATAGTTTCTGAAAATTCCACCTAGGGATGAATTAATTAGATTATTAACCTATTTTTTAATGTTTCCTACGTCTAAACCTAAGTTGCACGAAACGGGGAAATGGGTACGAGTTTCCGAAACGGGAAGCGATACGAAACGCGACCTCCCCAAATTTTGGAAACGGGAAAATTCGAATATATATATATATATATAAAATATTTAAATATATATATATGTGCAATCATAAAGCATAAATGATACATTATAATTTATTACACTTGAACATTAACATTTAATTTACATCACATTTACTCATGAATGATACATAATGAAAATAAAAATATCGGAATATCCAAAAGCAACCTTTATTATATATCCAAATCTCAAAATCAGCGTTTATTTATATTAATATATGAAGTTGCAAGTACAATAAAGACTAAGGCTGCAAGAGAGAGATCCAAATCAGGATTTTCTACATCTACATCCCATTCTTTAGAAGGACCACTGTTGTATTGGGAGTCTCCTCCTACATAGTCGAACGACCTTAGTGCTCTTGATTAAATACACGTTTCATACCCTAGTACCCTACATGATCTTGATTATTAGGAGTTTCCCCTGCATAGAGGGCTTGGTTCTCTCGATTAAATACAAGTTCCATACCCTAGTACATGATAAAATCCAATGGAAACATTGCAATCCCCCCAATCCTGAAATCCATAAAAACAAATAAGTCTGCTAGATTTTCAGTGAGATCTAAAATTCTACTTTCTCCATATGAAATCCAATGAGGGCGAAACCACTCTCAAACATCCTGAGTCATTTCATGGTAATGTTAAAAATTTAAGTAAAAGGATGAAAATGAAAAATAAAGGAGAATATCACTTTTACTTTAAGAATTTAACATTACCATGAATTGCATATCCCCCAAACTTCCTGATGAACTGCATATCAACACTAGGGCAAAAATTCACTTTTATAACTTTAGACACGCATCTAGAAGCAACAAGAAGTCACTAACATACGCTAAAAGTAAATTAAAAGACAAATTAAAAAATAAAAAAAATTAAAAAAAACACAAGTTAATGAGGAAACGTGGGTTGTACGGCCCTGAAACGCGTTTCCGACCGTACTGGCCACGTTTCCGTTTCGGGAAATGTGGCAGTACGACCGGAAACGCGTTTCACGGCCGTACCAAACGCGTTTCCGTGTTTCGTACCCATTTCCGTACGGAAACAGACCTCTATACCATGTTTCCTGCAACATAGAATAGCACCTTTGATTACCTGAAAACCCTTTTTACTGTCTTCTTTCCAACAAAATTTAGCGTATTTCTTAAGAATACTTTGAATAGGTTTGGCTATCTCTACATAATTTGGAACAAATCTCCCAAGAAAGTTGGTCTTTCCAAGGAAAGACTGAAGGGATTTGAGATTATGAGGAAGAGGAATCTTTTGGATTGCCTCAACCCTTTCAAGATCAATCGTGATCCCATCTTTTGAGATGATGTGACCAAGTAACTTCCCTTCAATTACTCTAAATACAGATTTAGTAGGATTGAAGGAGATTCCAAACTCTCTACATCTGTCAAAAACTTGCCTATGATGACCTATATGATTGATACCATCCTTAGAAAAAACCATAAGATCATCTTTATATATTTCAATGATTTTACCAATTAAACCCTTAAAGGCATAATCCATGGCCCTTTGAAAGGTAGCTCCAGCATTAGTTAATCCAAAAGGCATTCTAATGTATTCGAATGTACCCCATGGTGTGGTGAAAATAGTCTTGTGTTGGTCTTCTTTCTTAACCCATACCTGATTATATCCAAAAAAACCATCTAGCAATGACATCATTCCCGATCCCGTTACTCTTTGCAACATAATCTCTATGTTTGGAAAAGGGTAATTATCCTTTTTACATGCTAGATTAAGGTTTCTAAAATCGACATAAAGTTTGATTGTCCCATTCTTTTTCCTAACAATCACCAAGTTAGAACACCATGTAGAATATTTTATTTGAGCAATAATATCCGTTGCAAGCATCTTTGAAAGCTTGTTTTGAACTAAGGGGGCCAACTTAGGATTTATTTGCCTAAGCTTTTGACGAAAGGGTTTAGCATTTTCATCTTCCCTATAACCTTTTAACTCATCATAAGAAATTGCTAAAACATTTTTATATTCATGAAGTAAATTAATCAACTTTTTTTGCTCTTCATCACTAGTACCTATACCAATTCTCACCATTTTAGGGTCACTAGAGGTACCAATGTTTACTTCAATGAACTCCCCTGGATCCATCTTAATTTCATCTTTTTTCTTTGTAGCATCGTGAAGATCAAAATGTTGATCCAAAGCTACCATGTTCCTGGGAGTAGGATGTTGGAAATACTAAGAGGCGGGTGAATCAGTATTCCTTAGCAATTAACACTTTTAAATATTTTCAGAGCAATAGTTAATCATCAATTATTAATGTTTATGCAATAATAAGAGTAAATAAAAGAACACAGTAGCCACAAGAATTTTAGGTGGAAAACCCCCTCCAGGTCAAGAACCACCGAATGCTTTTCTAATAAATTCTTTAATCTTCAGTCCCAACTGAAATGAAAGCAACAACTTCCTAGAATTCTAGAAAATCATTCTTCTCCAGCTCCCATTGGAACGACGCCCCAACACCCTGGTTTTTTCAGTAATCAACTGAATGGATGCCCCAACACTCTAGCGAGCCACAACTCGCCTTAGCACCACCCTACCACCCTCAAGTGTTCATAGGCCCCAACCTGTAGGCGACTTCATACACCTACCTAGCACCTCCCTGCCACCCTATAATGACTAAAATAAGACAAGATTGTGGATTTCCAAACCAGGGACAACAATCCACGATACATTATGATGTACAATGATTTTCGTGTACTTGACCAAATACTTAATCACTCTATGACCTGCAACCCAACCATCACATCATCCCAACAATGACTCCTATACCTCCCAATAATGCCTTTTTGACTCTAGGTAGATTCTTTCTTTCACACAAATGACTCTTCCAATGATGACACTTTTACAAATGACTCTTTTACAACTTTACAATGATGACTCTTAGCCTTGACACTTCTTCACAATATACGGATGGTTGTCATGACTTCAAAGGATGTCCCACTGCAATGCTTCCTTTGATTTAATACTCCTGCTCTTGAATTCTTGCTTGAAGTTGTACTTGAATCTTCTTCAACCTGCATGCAAAATTTGCCCGGTGAAACTAATCCCAAAACAAAACAAAATACCCCTCAACTTACCTCTGCCTGCAAAATACGCGTAAGTGCATAATAATGAATAAATACAAATTAAAATTACAATGCGTATCTGAAGTGTGCTTATCACTTTTGTTGTTGACTTGTTGCAGCAGTAAACAAAGACTCCCACTCTTGATATAGGCCTAGACTCTATGCAAGACTATATCCAAAACTAACCATATACAACAAAAATTGATGATAGACCCTAGACTTGTGATGGACCAAGCTCTAAGTACAACAACAGAGACCATTCTATCAAATATGACAAGACAAGTAACATGAACTTACAACATCATTTACATTTAGCAGACTTCGTGTAGCATCAAGAATATGTAGCATCAAATGTGTAGTATCAAGAATAGGACATCCAAAAATCTAATTGTGACATATAGAGACATAGAGATATAACTGAGACCTTGTATATACTTAAATTGTCCTACAAAAACATATGTCAGAGATGATACTCAATATTCAAATGTAAACACTAATCATACATACCTTGTTGTAGGAGACTTACCCTTGATTGTTGATGTGTGGTCCTTACTGCAGTGATCCTTGAATGCACGTCTTTTCTTGCCTTCCAGGAGCTCAATATTGAATCTGTTGTATCTATGTAATTTCGGATTTCTAGGGTCTGAAATTTCATCCTGTGGTAGCCCTCTGAATCTTCTTTCCAACCCCATAGGTCTGATCAAGATTGGATTCTTCAAGAAAAAGTTATGCCCAATCTCCCACGACGACCTAATTATAGACTAGTTCAGTAAAGCAAACTTGTACGAAGTGCCGCATGTCACTATTGCGACCTTCGGCCCTGAAAAACGATACTAAAAAAACTACAGCCCATCCTCTTTCTGTGACTATTTATGAAATTTGAATCCAATGCTCAAAAAGAAAGTTATAATAGTCCTTTCACTCCTTTGCAGAGACCTAGAAAATCCTACGCTAGACCTAGGTATTTTATGATATTCATGGGGGGAGTTCCTCCAAAGTGCTCACTAGGTAAAGGTAGGAGAGCGGAAAGGGTCTACTATGATTTATTCCTCTGAATACTAAAATCATATGACCCTCAAGAAAACCACCTTCTCCAAGGAAAACTAACGAGATTTCCCTTCTAGGGCATGCCTAGGGCATAAGATTTTCGGAGAAATAATTATGAGAATTCCACGAAAATTTGAGGTCTCCAAGAGGAAACTCTAAGCAAGATTATTTTCCAAGAAGAATCTCAAAATTCCTCTAATGAATTTCGTTGGACACCCTAGGTAGCCATTTAGGAAAAAGGGGCCAAAATTTTTGGAAAGAAGAAAAGAAAGGGAAGAGTGGGTTGATCACCAATTTGGATTGGACTAGCACCTAATCCTTGGGCTATGGACTCTATAATGATTAAAGATTTGCCAAAATCATCATCAAGGAGGCCAAAGAATGATTTCCTAGCAACCACTCTTTAACAATTACCTACTCAATATCTATGGCTTTTCATGGAAGAAGAACAAAATCCCATCCACTAAGAACATCCATCTATTGTTATACAATGCCTAACATGTGCAATTTACAACCAAGTAACATTTTACAATGATATTCAATAAATTAGGGCATAAAAGAATTAGCTAGTTGCAATAATTCCACACATTAGACACTATCCAAGAGAAATTCTCAACAAAATGTACTTACAAGATGACGAGATATATCCAACCATAGAAAAAGAAGTAGCTCCAAGAGATATCGAAAATTTAAAATCCAAGATATCGATATGCATCAAAGAATCTCTACAGTAGAATCTAGGAGAATATTGTGAAATTCTTGTAAAAGATAAAAGATCTAAGTGATGATGATGCTCTCTCACAATAAGAGTTAATTCTATTTATATGTGTCTCTCCTAATTCGATTTAGCCTTGTTGTCGCACAGAATGTCTAAGCACTGCGACAATAGCTCAAACCGAGGGTTGTCACACTCATCCCCAATCACTCCATTTGAGTTGTCTCCCAATAGTAGATTAAGGTGGGTAGACCCTATGGGAATGGAAAAATGAAAGATTAGTTGAGAACCAACCATCTTGGGAGACACAGCTAAGCTACCAATACTTGTTTTAGATTGTACAAGACTTTAAGATCCAAAATGATTTGAAGAAAGTGATACGAATTCCTTGTGGAGTCAACTATCTTGCGAAGAAAATAAGGTTCAAGTAAAAGATGGGAAACTGTTGCTGAAAAGACTCGACTGTCTCATATGCAAATGCAAACTTAAAACTATGTGAAATGCAGGGGCTTGGTTAGCTTTAGTTGAATGATGGCCTAAAATTATTTATAAAATACCTCTTAAATATTACTTAAGTCTCAGAAAGGTGGTGATATCAATGTGAAAACAGGTACTTATACCAACTCTGCAAAATGTAAAATCTGCACAAATAATTACTGAAATGCACAATGGACCGAAATGTAAAATGCTAGAAATAAAACACTTTTAAATTCAACAATTCATTTGTATGAAATACTCAATCAAGATCATTAGATGCATAAATAAAACTAAATTAGTCCTACTTGCATAAGCATGTAAAAACAAATGAACTTCAAAAGTTAAACTAAATGTTTTAAGCTCAATTCATATTAACGAAATATCAGTCTCGTAATGTGCTCTTAAATCAAATGTTAAAATTAGCAATATATTCTAAAACAACAGTCCTGTAACCATGCAATATTTAGAAATTTCTATGTATAACAACAAAAAAATTTAAATGACACACTGATAACTACAATTCAACAAAATTTGGAGTTTAATTCTTTATGATATATTAATGTATTTGATCTAAAAACTCAAAAAATAAACTATTGAACAACAGTAAAACAATTTTCAGAAATTTGTTTGCAAAAGTTATTGAAGCTAACTTCTATTTCTGCAATTATACAGCAGTAAAAATGTAAATTAAATATGTTGCTAAATTCAGAAAATTTTCGAGTTTAATTATCTTTGATCTATTGAGGTATTTGATCTAAAAACTCATAAATAAACTACCGAATAGCAGTAAAACAATTTTCAGAAATTTGTTTGCAAAAGTTACTAAAACTAATTTATAGTTCTGCAATTATACAGCAATAAAAATGTAACTTAAATTTGCTGCTAAACTCCAACTAATTGCAAATCTATGTCATTATTAACCTTGTTTTCAAAATGGAATGAGGAAAGGTTAGAAGGTGTGCACCAGTCAGCCCTTAAGCGCTTGAAGCCACTTGGAGCTATTGATTTGGGGTAGCATCAGATGTGCTCTAAGCCTCAAATTTTGTAGGGAGGCTTGAGCACAGGTATTCCAAAGAACCCAAAAATGGTTTTGGGAAATTCCACCCATAAGTGATTTCATTAAAATAATTAATACTTTTAATGGAGTTCTTAAGTCTAAACTTAAGAAAATTAAAATATTGATGGGTATTAATCTAATTAGGGATGAATCTTCTAGAAAATGCCACGGATCAAGCCAAAACGATCCGAGCCTTTGATTAAGATTTAATCTAAGTCGTTTGTTGCCCAACAAAATGATATAAGAAGGGTCTTGAACGTCATTTGGAAAATGCGTCAGGTCGATGCTAAGTTGCAATAGCGAAATCGATTTTCTCACTGTTCGAAGTTCGACAAGAGAAAATCGGTTCAGAGGGAGAGTTGCAAGTGGAGGAGAGACAGAGAGAGTTCAACATCAGTCAGGGAGACAGGGATGAAGACATGGAGCAGCAAAAGGGAGAGGGTTGGGCAAATTTATGTTGGGAGAGGCAGCACTAGCTTGAGTGACGCAGCCATTACGTAGTCTAGTCCAGAGGCCAGAGAAAGTGACGTTAGGTAAGCTAAAGAGACGCAGAGGGTGAATAAACCTCTCTCTCTGGTCAAATACTTGTTCAGGAATGTCTGTAATATTGCTCAGAAAGTCATGTTCTATACTGCTGAGTGAAATTTTGTACATGTTGATTTTTGTTGAAGAAGAACAAAATCCTCATCTGATGCACCGGTTTTCCCACATTGGGTTTTTACGGGAACAATTGTCCAAAATAACTGTGTCATTGTGTTTGTATATGTGTCAACATTTTACTTACACTTACTTTCTATAATGTTTTAATTGTGAAGGCTGCAATAGAATATGTTTCGATATTTGTCGTAAGAATACCGTAGATAACTTATCTCTCAAGTAATAATTAGAAGAAGTCATATTAATCACTGCAGTAGGATTTCCATTTTAGAAATTTTCACAGCAGGTATGTTGCCCGAATCACTAGAGATCCTCCAATTCCAAGTGCTAAAGCTTCAATATATATATATTATATATATATATATATATATATATTATATATATATATTTAAAAAAAAATAAAGGAACTTTTTTTTAGAAAAAAAATTATGAAAAAAATTTTTTGGTGAGGAGGGAACGCTTGAGGGTGGAAGTGGTAAGGCTGGAGGGATAAGGAGGAGGGGCTACAATGAAGGAGGTAGGCCAAAAATGAGATGAAGGCCTCAGGGCCCTACAAAAAAATTTGCACATGATCCTTTCGAAATTTGTCCTCAAACTGCAAACAAAATGGAGATGCCCTTCGGGGCTTGAATCCTTCTCCGGAATCCACAGAAATCACCTGCAATCTTCAGAAGTTGTTCCTGCAACAAACAACAGATAAAAACCCAAAACATGTATATGCAAAAATATGAAATACCCAAAACCCCAATGAATTAGAGATTTTCTATTTACAAATCTACAATAAAATTCTACAAATCTAGCAGATTTGCAGATGAAGGCCCTCTATTAGCCAGATTTAAACAAATTTTACACAATATTTAGAAATAAATTTGAAATTTTAAACAGGCACAAACCCAAGAAAAACCCTACAAGTAAAATATTCTATAAAATGACTTCATAAATTAAAAAGACAGTGGGCTCTTTTAGATTCTATAAACTGAGTCACTGGTTCAGCTGAGGACTTCCCCAAAAGCCCAAATCTTGAATGATAATTTCTGCACACTTAGATCTGATTGTTAAATTAATAGAGATTTAAAAATGATCATCAAGTCATCAAGAAATAGAGATACCTGCTACTTCTATCAAATTAAAATGATATTCTAAAAGGCTAGAAATCTGTGAAAGATCCATGTACACAGATCAATCCTCAAAGGTTATTAACCAGTGAATACAAATAAAAGCAGCAAAGTATTAAGAACAATATTACCACATAAATCTGAAAGAGGAACACTACAATCTGAAACCCTAAAGTCTTTGTGTTTTATTAACAAAAAAAAATTACAAAATCTTTCTTAGAGCAAGTACACGATTTAGAAATTGGATCCAAATAATGGAGAGAGGCCTCACATTTATAGAAAAATTTTCCAACGGCTAGTTGGCTTGATCCACATCAAAGCAATGTCAACTATTGATGAAAATCAAATGATATTTTAATCATCACCGTTGAAATAAAGTTACTTTTTGAGGAAATCCGAATTTCAGTTTTAATTTCCTTTTAATTAACTAAAAAATGATTATTTTGAGTTAATTGCCACAAAAAGTTGACTTTGACTTAACTACTATAGCCCAACGGTTCAAAATATCTTGAAATTTTCAATATTCCCTTGGTCGGGGACCTCCAAAAATTAAGAACTTTAAAACCCGTGAATTTTAAATGTTGGAGAATTTAATTTTTCCTAGGACCTAAATTAATTAAATTTTTGGCTTTAGCATTTTAAATTATTTTAGCCAAAAATTTTAATTAATTGATTCATGACATTATTATTAATTTTTCCAACCCTCTATTATTTAGCCATGGTGTCTAACTATGGAGGACCATGCACTAAATATTTTTTACATGAAATATTACATTTTTAACCCATGAAGGGGGAACACCCGTTCGTTATAGACCCTCAATAATTACTCATTTATGCGACACAAAATATGATCTAGTAGACTAAGTTACTTGTAATAAAACAATCTAACCAAAGAGTCAGAATTATTCCCAATCACTTTACAGAGACTCGATAAATAACACTAAGATTCATTTAAAATCCTAACGACAAAATCCACCCTAGCTTTGGGGTTAGGTTGGAGGGAAAAACTCTGTCGATCATCCGTGTTTAGAAACACACATGAATCAGTGAGACTAACAACCTCTTAGGATAGAAATCATCATCAGAAAAATAAATTTACCTAGGTTGTTACATACATTTATCTTACTATGATCATTTACATTACAAACTGGAGAATGGGTTTACAAAACTCCAGTGTACATGTAGCTAATAATGATGAATCTGTGGATCATCTGAGTGCTCAGACACTATGGAAATCCATGCACGAGGAAAAACTTTGTCGATCATCCGTGTTTAGAAACACACATGAATTAGTGAGACTAAAAACCTCCTAGGAAAGAAATCATCATCAGAAAAATAAATTTACCTAGATTGTTACATACATTTGTCTTACTAGGATTCATTTACATTACAAAATGCATAATGGGTTTACAAAACTCCAGTGTACATGTAGTTGATAATGATATATATGTGGATCATCTGAGTGCTCGATCATGATGGAAATCCATGCGCGAAAAAATGTATAGCTATGGGGTAGTTGACATGGAGTGCTCAACATCTGGCTCTACCTGGGGACATGTTGCTTCATTGAAGGAATATGAGAATCCAAAATCTGCACCCAAAGAAAACACAGAATGACATAAGTAGTGTCCATCTAAATATAATCCAAAAATTATCATATAACATTAAGCAATGAAATAAAAGATCTGTAACAATTCTACAAACATGAAATGTAAACTTAATCTAAGAATAGAAATAAAATGTTGAAATGACAAGGTGTAGGGTTAGAAATACAATACAAAGGATGCCCCATGGCATCAGATGTCATCTTTGAAGAATAGCTTAAGCATTTGGCCATTTGCAGGTAAGTCAAGTGGTTCACCATCTAATCTACTCAAGTGGAACGAATTTGGACCAACAATGCCTCAAATAATGTAAGGTCCCGGCCACAAACTGTCAAATTTCTTATGCTTTCCTGGCTTTTCATTTTTACGATCCCATAGTAAAACCAGATCTCCAACCTGCAAGATCTAGACCAAGAAGATTTGTCAAAGTTTTTCTTAATGTTAGATTGATTCTTGCATATACTATCAAAAGCACTCCTACGAGTTTCATCCAACTCTACGATTTGATCAATCCTGTTTTGGACAACATCTTTATCACTAGCAAACTGCTCAAGGAGTTGGTAAAATGGTAATTTAGGATGGACGAGTAATGTCACATCCATGCAATAGACAAGTTCAAAGGGACTTTTACCAGTAGCTTTCTTTTTAGTTATCTTATCTTCCCATAAAGCATACTTGAATTTGTTGTCTCGGGACCGCTTGTTATCTCCTACTATCTTCTTGATAATGGTTATAAGATTTTTGTTACTTGATTTAGCCAGACCATTACCCTGAGGATAGTAGTCAGACGAATGAGATAACACAATGCCATACTTAAAACAAAAAGACGAAAACTCTATAGAACTAAAAGCTTTGGCATTATCGGTGGTGATTTTAGCTGGGACACCAAATATAGTAATAATATGATTTTCAATAAAATCCATTATGAAATTTTCAGTGGCATTCTTAGCAGGAATGACTTCAACCCATTTAGTAAAATAATTAGTAGCCACCAAGATTTATGAGTAGGCATTGCTAGAATTTTCATGGAATTTTCCAATGAAATCCAAACCCCAATGCCGAAAAGGTGCCACAACAACGACAGGTTGTAGGGGCAGGGAAGCTAGCTTCTGCTTCCCAGTGAACCTTTGGCAAGCTTGGCAACTTCTAACAAATTTATGAACATCAAAAAAATATAAAGCCAATAGAAACCAACTCTAAGGATTTTGTGGGCAGTGGTTCTAGCAGCGTATTGACCACCACAAAATCCTAAATGAAACTCGGAAATCAACTTTTTAGACTCTATCTCATCAACACATCTAAGAACAATGCCCTCAAGATTTCTCCATCTGAGGACATCCTTCATAAGGCAATACTTAGTGGCTTTTAATCTAAGAGCCCTTCTCCTATGAGCATCTAAATGGTTAGGACATGTAAGATTTAACAAATAATAAATAATATCCTTGTACCATTCATGCTCTCATAATTTTTGCAGTTCAGGCGAAGATGAATCGTTAAGACAAATCAAACCAAGATCTTTTACATTTCCCTTGGTCATCATTTTAGCCAAACCTTGACCTTTGACTAACTTGGTGGGTCTAATCTCTACATCTTATTCTTGAATCTTAGTAACCCACCTAGCATGAGTCCCTAAGAAATCAATTTGAGTCAATATATCTTTAACAACAGTGTGGGACAGAAGCAATGATCTTGGAATAACCCACATAAGTCCTGAAATGCTTAAGAGATTTAACTAAGGCATATGCTTGATTTTCCATGGGAGTGTAATTTAATTCAGAATTCTCAAGCACTCTACTCATTAAAGCTATAGGTTGTTCGTGATAGTCCTTGTTCTTTTGTAACATGACACCAGTAATGGTATCTTCAGAAGCAAAAGAGAAAATCATGAAGTCCTTCGAATAATCAGGACTAAGACAGGAGCTTTAGCAATAGCACCCTTGATCTCCTGAAAATCCTTTTTTCCATCATCTTTCCATAAAAATTTAACATTCTTTTTTAGAAGACTTTGAATAGGCTTAGCTATTTGTATGTAGCTTGGAATAAATCTTCTAAGGAAATTGGTTTTCCCAAAAAAAAACTGAAGGGATTTGAGATTATGAGCGAGAGGAATCTTTTGGATTGCCTCAACCCTCTTAGGGTCAGTCTTGATCCCATCCTTGGAAATGATGTGACCAAGCAACTTTCCTTCTGTTACTCCAAAAACAGACTTAGCGGGATTCAAAGAGATTACAAATTCTCTACATCTATTAAAAGCCTGCCTAAGATGACCTATATGACTGATATAATTCTTAGAAAAAACCGTAAAATCATCCTAATAAAGTTCAATAATTTTACCAATTAAACCCTTGAAGGCATAGTCCATAGCCCTTTGAAAGGTAGCCCCAACATTAGTTAACCCAAAAGGCATTCAAATGTATTCAAATGTACCCCATGGTGTGGTGAAAGTAGTTTTGTGTCGATCTACTTCCTTAACCCAAACTTGATTACACCTAGAGAAACCATCTAGCAGGGACATTATTCCAGAACCTGTTATCCTTCGCAACATGGTCTCCATATTTGGCAAAGGATAATTCTCCTTCTTACATGCTAGATTAAGGTTTCTGAAATCAACACAAACTCTAATTGTTCCATTCTTCTTTCTAACAATCACCAGATTGGAACACCATGATGAATGCCTAGTCTGAGCAATGATTCCAGCTGGTTCCAGCTATGAGCATTTTTGCAAGCTCCTTTTGGACTAAGGGGACCAACCTAGGGTTTATCTGTCTAAGCTTCTGACGAAAGGGCTTAGCATTCTCATCCTTTAAATGGTTAGTATGCTCCATGACAGCTTCCCTATAACCCTTTAGCTCATCATAAGAAACTACTAAGACATCTTGATATTCATGAAGTAAATCGATTATCTTTCTTCTTTCTTCCTTACTAGTACCCTCACCAATTTTAACAATTTTATGGTCACCAGGGATACCTATATTTACTTCAATAAATTCGCCAGGATCCATCTTATTTTCTTCTCCTATCTTTGTGGCAACAACATTCCTGGGAGTAGATTTTGCAATATCTTCATAGTCATCAGACCCATCCACCCTATATCTTACCTGGAAATTCTCAAACTCATCCAAGTTATTTAAAAAGCAAATCACTTACTTTTCGTCGTCAAAAACTTGCCAATGCTCTAAGTTATCTGGAACAGAAGGTCTGAAAATAATTTCCATTTTAATCTTTTCCTTCACTAATTTATCAGACAATTGCAAGGTAGAATGCGGCTATAGCAAGCTCATCGGCCAGACTATTTTTCTCTATTGGGACAGGTTCAAGGTCAAGAGCATCAAAGTATTCCAAAATATCCTAGACTGCATTCCAATAGTTTCTCAATCTTTGATTCTTACAAGTAAATTTGTTTTTAGCCCGCATGATAACCAAATCAGAGTCTCCCCTAATATGAAGCAATTTAACTCCTAAGCCCTTTGTCAATTCAAGGCCCAACAACAAGGCTTCATACTCAACCATGTTGTTGGTTGCTCCAAATTCTAATCTATAGGCAAATTTGAAAACATGCCCTAGGGGAGACTTTAAAACAATCCCAACACCTTCACCATGCCTAGATGATACACCATCGAAATGCATATACCATACTTGACTCTTTAGATCACTTATCTCCTCAGCAGCCCTAACTTCTGAGGGGATTATGGAATTAGACAAAATAGCGTAATTTCACAACTCAAGCTTGTCGGTGATCTCCTCATTATGGGGTCTCTTAGGATCTTCCACGTGGAATCTCCTTTCTAGCTCCCTATTTAGTCTAATGAATCTGAAACCTCTAGGAGAAGGAATCATAACATATGACCAATTCATTTGATACTTCCTCCTAGATCAAAGGCCCATTTCCTATATAATAGCATACCCCAAGCATGAGAAACATCAACTACAACTATGTCCATCATGATCATAATGTCAGGGTACACAGACAAATGGACTTGTAAATCCTTATTAACCCATGAACTTTCATTTTCTTAGGATGCATGACACATATGTTGCAGTAACGCCTGGAAATCCTTAAATTTCGTTGTTCCATGACCCTCTTGGTCATAACACAAGCTGAAGCACCCGAATCTAACATGCAATTGTACAACTTGTAACTATTCACCATCAAGATAATGAAAAATGGTTTATGCTCATTGTTGTCAGAATCCATACTTTGCAAATACACAGGAGCACCCTGGTAGACAGTCTCAAAGGCCTTGTCTTTAGTAACATTAATACAAGGATTCTCAATGGCATTTAACAACTTAGCCCTTTAGGAAGGGATTTTCAAAACTTCAGTGACAAGAACCCAGATTTTGGAATTGTTCAACCATCCACCCAAATCAATATTCATTTCAGAGGAGGAGCTAAAATTTCGAAGGGGAGCATGTTTATCACTTTGATCTATGTCCCTTCTTTGATAAGTTAGGCCCTTATCCCTCGCAAATTCTAAGATTTGAACTCAAGAGGGCCTTCCACCGAATAATTTAACTAGCATATCATTGTCATGGTCAAAATTATTGATACTATAGGAAGACATGAAAGGTCTGACATCATGACTATGCTCCTTAACCCCTTCCCAGTTTTCATTTGATATGTGATATTCCCTACCAATTCCCTTAATAGCAAGGCAAGTAGCTTCTTCATGCAAGGCATCACAAGCCCTACAATATGGAGGAGCATCCTAAACAAGATTAGCAAATTCAAGGGGATTTGGCAATCGATGTTCAATTGATTGCCCTTTCCTCTGCCAAGCATTATTATTTTTGTTATTATTTCTAGGTTGGGAACTTTGAGCTTGTGACCATTCGATTTCGATTTGGACCAACCTAGATTGCAGAGTACATATCTCTTTAGCATGGTTAGAGATTAATTTTTCTTGGTTAAGCTCCATGCTTTCCAACTTTTGAAGTAACTTTTGCATACGAACATCCTCATATTCCTCAACTTCTTTACCCTTAGGCTCTTTTAGCTATGTGGAAGATCTATCAAAGCTTGGAATTTAGATTTTCCAAATGCCTTCTTATCCTTCTCAAGCTCTTCGACTAAAGTTTGACATTCCTTACAATCAGGAAGTTTAGCATGTCTTAATTCATAAGAGGTGTCAGCGTTAAAGGCATCAATGTAGAAGTGTCGAAGAGATTTATCAGGGGGTTTATAATCTTGAGGTAATTATTTAACAATACCATTAAACCTTCTGTTAAATTCCTCAACAATTTCATTCTCTTTTTTCTTTATGATACTTAAGGCTTTAACTAGCTGCCTTTCTTCCCTCTTATCCACAAACTTATCCTTAAATACATTAGTAAGAGCTTGTAATAAATTGAAGGAATGATCAGGTCTCTCGGTGAACCATTCTAAAGCATCCTCTTCCAAAGAGAGCACAAAGTGCTTCATCCTCACATCCTCATGAGCAGCATTAAAACCACCCCATTTGTTAATAAAATGCCTAAAGCGATTAAGATGATCTTCAATGTTGAAATTTCTAAGTCTATCCATTAGAAATTTTATCTGTATTCTTCTGGTTTATTTCTCCTACTTGTTAATTACAAAATAGTTATTTAAACATATAAACTTCGAAATAAACACAATAAAGTCTCAATCATCTACAAATCAGCAGCTAAAGCAAATACACAAGTGACACCGTTATTTTTGGACAACTCGTTCCCAGAAAAACCCAATGCGGGAAAACCGATGCAACAATTCTAAGGGTTTATTTTATTATGCAATCTATCCTTGAGTACAACTAGGTACCAAACTGGCTCACCCAACAAAGAAAAATAATCGGCAGTAATACCTCTCTATTCGGAAGAAGGTATTCAAAAAACCTGCCCCACGAAACACTCTCTAGCAACACTGAAGCACAGCGTTAGCCCTCCTAGCCTCTGCGTCAGCCCTTTGAGGCACTGCGCAGCCTCTGGAACCCTCTGTGTCACTCTTGCTGCCCTCTGCGTGGATGATGCAAGTCCTCTCGCCTCTACGTTGTCTCTGTTGGGCTTTGCGTGGCCTGCTCTAGCTTCTGTGTCTGCCTCTCTGCCTTTGCATTTCTCTCGACACTATCTCTGCCTCTCTGTCCAATACTCACTGCCCCTCGTTGTTGATCACTGATTCAACTTTACTTAGCAACCTTGCTCAAGTAAATCGAATGACTAATCACTTTGGTGTATCTCCAACTAACCCTCAAGCCTCGTCTTATACTTTTCCTGTTGAGTCTTCAACGACCGATATTACATCTCTAATCAACAGCTAAAATTAGATTTGGCTTGATCCATGTCCTTTAGAACCTTCTAACCCAATTTTATATTAATACCCATTAATATTTTTATTTTTCCTAAGTTTAGACTTAGGAACTCCATTAAAAATATTAATTATTTTAATATCTCCTTAACCGATGAGAATTTCCCCAAACCATTTGTAAGTCTTCGAGATCTCATGTCCTTTAGCCTCTCCACCAATTTTCATGGCTAGAGCACATCCGATGCTACCCTAAATCAACATTTAATGGTTACACATTATTGCTTTGGAAAGCAGGCAACTTATCCAGACCTATAGAAGGAGATCATGTGGGTAACCCTAAATGTTAGCAAAATTACAAGGAAAATACAAGTCATCCATGATGTCTTGCTGAATTGGATATGAAAAAAGCGAATTGATATCAAAGGGAGCTTATTGTCCAAGCTTATCAAGGTGTGCATGGGAAGAGAGCCTATTTAATCGAACTCTAAAAACCTTTTTAGGATCCGGAGTGGGATTAATGTAATATCCCGTTTCAGAGATATCCTCCAAAACCCCATTACACTCCAACCAAATACGTAAAAATGATATAATAACCGGGAAACTCAAAATGATAAAAATGACAGTGGTGCAATATATAATAATATAAACGTGCAATATAAGCAGATACTCAAGAAATGCAAAGAGAATTGCTAAGCCATTTTATTATACTGAGCAATAAAATGAGTACAGGAGGTGATCAGAAAGATAGCACCTCGACTTGCACAAGGCAAGTGAAGAAATACACTCAGAATAGAAAAGGAATGGCCTCTCTCAGAACTGTGTGGAAGTTGTTGGAGGACTGTCGTGCTATTGTTGCTACTGAAAATAAAATGAGGATTTGGGGTTGTTCCCCTCCTCGAAAAATGCTAAAACTCTGGAATCGAACTCTACTCAAGAAACCCAGAAAAACCCAGAAAGCTTTCCTGGAATAGCCGACCCCCGAAAATCACCCCCTTGGGGTTCTGTGCAGTCCCTCAATGCTCTGCGCTACCACTGAATGAAACCCTCCAAAAATCTACCCGAAACCTCTGCCAAAACTCTCCAATATGCAAGGGTTGATCCCCTGCTCAATCTCCCAGCGCAAATCCTACTGCAAACCCTCAATCCAAAACTCCTGCCAGAAAGAGCTGCGTCATCCCTCTCAGTGTTGCGCAGTCCTCCAAGGTGCTCAATCCTCCTACCAAAAGCCTGATGAAACTACTGCTAAAATGCTAATGGAAATGCCTTACCCGAGCAGGCACTCGAAATCCCACGAGGCTAAGGGTGAGATCTCCGAACGAAGACACTCAATGCACTAAACAGTACTGCGAACTAGTTAAACAGCCAGCGTGCTCTAAGTCGAAGTGACTATCTCAAATGCTCATAACTGAATGCCAAAATGAGGAAGCTCTTATTTCCTATATAGCCTTTGCCTTTCTCAATCCCAAGGCCCACTTTCTCCAGCGTAATTCCTCTCTTGCCACATGTTTCTTTCCTTCTGCGCAGTCCCTCCAAGTGTTTGCGTGGGCTCCATCTCTGCGTCCCCTTTTGGCCCCCTTGGCTCCCCTTTAAGTCACAACGTTGTGCTATTAGGAAGTGACTTTTATTCTAAAGGTGAGTCATGTCCCCTTTTCCCCACCTTTTATTTCATAAATAACTATAGAGGGCAAAAATAAGCAAAATCGAATATTCCAATTAGCCATGGCTAATTAGGAATATTACAGTCTCCCTCGACAAAATGTTGCTTGTCCTCAAGCAACTAAAGTGATGGATGCTGCAATATTTTCTCACTCTCCCAAGTGGCATCCTCATCTGGCAAATTCTTCCACCTCACCAAGAATTCCCAGACCTTCCCGCTCTGCAGCTGCCTCTCCCTGGTATCAATAATAGCCTCTGGCTGCAACACCAAATGCCCCTTATCATCCATGGGTGGTAGCTCATCTATCACTGTCACCTGCTACCCCAATGCCTTCTTTAGGCATGATACATGAAAAACGTTGTTAATCTTGCTGCCTTGGAGCAGCTCCAATTCATATGCAACTTGTCCAATCCTATGTATCACCCTGTATGGCCCATAAAAGCGGGGCTTGAGCTTCTCAGCCCCCTTCTGCTTCAGTGACGACTGTCGATATGGCTATAATCGTAGGTAGACCATGTCCCTTACCTCAAACTGTCTCTCCACCCGACCCCTGTCAGCATATAGCTTTTGCTAGTTTTGTGCTGTAGCCATGTTACCCTTGAGAGCTCGGAGGATATCCTGACTCTCTTGGATCCACATCTTGGCTCTCAGAGCCTTGCTATCACCAAACATCATGCAACAAAAGATAAAGGATGATACCCATACAAAGCATAGAATGGTGACATACCAATGGACATGTGATGTGTAGTGTTGTAGCAGTACTCCCCTAGATGCAGCCACTTCAGCCATGCCCTTTGCTGTCCACTGACATAGTTACACAAGTAGCCCTCCAGCCACTTGTTAACTCTGTGTGTCCGTCTGTCTGTGGGTGATAACTGGTACTTGGTGTCAACTCCGCCCCACTAGCCGAACAATATCCTGCCAAAACCCGCCCATGAAACGGTTGTCCCTGTCACTGACGATGGTCTTAGGAAGACCATGTAGCGTGAAGACCTTTCTGAAGAACAGCTCGGCCACCTGTGCTGCTGTGTAATGTGTGAATATGGCAAAGAAATGTGCGTACTTCGTTAGTCGGTCAACGACGACAAAGATACAATCCTTGCCCTGTACCATGGGCAAGCCTATGATGAAGTCCATCGAAATACTCTCCCATTTCCCCACTGGAATGGGAAGAGGCTGCAATAAACCCGCGGGATGGCTCATCTCCCCCTTGTTCATCTGATAAACGTCGCACTCTCGGATATGTTGGAGTACGTCCTCCTTGAGGCCCTTCCATGAGAACCTCTCTGATGGCCCTATAGCTTTTGGTAAATCCCTAATGGTCGGTCCATGGTGAATCATGTGATGCCTGGAGTATCTTCTTCTTGAGCTGAGACCCCTCAGTCAAGAAGATCTGATCCCTGTAGTAGATAATCTCATCGACCACCTTGTACCTATCATCTGCCACCTGCCCATCCAAAACCTCACATGCAAACCTGTCCTTGGAGTACTCAACTAAGAGTCGAGCCCTCCAATTTATGTCCAAGCTCATAAGAGACAACGTGGCTGGTCTACGTGAAAGAGCAATTGCTACCACGTTGTTCTTACCCTTGACATACTCAATGTCAAAGTCATATGCTTGGATCTTGCTGATCCACTTCTGCTGCCTCTCCTATAGCTGCTTCTGCTCCAAAAAGAATCTGGGGCTGTTGTGATCAGTGCTCACCCTGAACCTGTTACCTACTAAATACTATCGGAACTTGGCCAATGCATGCATGATGGCCAGCGTCTCCTTGTCATATATAGAATACAACCTCTCGTGCGGAAGGAGCTTCCGGCTCTCATAGGCTATAGGGTGACCTCCCTGCATCAATACTGCGCCAATCCCCTCTCCCGACGCGTCACACTCCAAAACAAATGGCTGCATGAAATTTGGCAATGCAAGCACTGGGCGGTTGTTCATAACCTCCTTGAGCCTGTCAAAGGCTCGCTACACTGTATCCGTCCAACTGAAAGCCCACTTCCTCGTCAAATCTGTCAGGGGTGCAGCAAGTTGTGAGAAACTCTTGACGAACTTCCACTAGTAAGTACAAATGCCAATGAATCCCCGAAGTTCTGTCACATTCCTCGGCTCTGGCCACTCTCTAATGGCCCTGATCTTCTCCTCATGGACTCTCACTCCATCCACCCCTATGATGTGCCCCAAATACAACATCTCCGTCAACCCAAACTCACACTTGGAGAGTTTGGCATAGAACTGTTGCTCCTGCAAGATGCGCAACACTGTCTCAATGTGCTAGAGATGCTCCTCCAAGTCCTGTTGTAAATGAGAATGTCATCAAGGAATACCAACACAAACTTCCTCAAGTGACTGCAGAAGATGTGGTTCATGCAGGACTGAAATGTGGCGGGGGCGTTGGTTAGCCCAAAGGGCATCACCAAGAACTCAAAGTGCCCATAGTGACACCTGAAGGCAATCTTGGGAATATCCTGCTCCCTCACGCAAATCTGATGGTACCCAGATCTCAAATCAACCCTTGAGAAGAACCGTGCTCCTCTCAACTCATCCATCAACTCGTCAATCCTGGGTATGGGGTACGTGTTCTTCAGTGTCCTCTTGTTCAAGGCCCTGTAGCCAATGCATATCCTCAATGTGTTGTCCTTCTTCTTCACCAACACCACGGAAGAAGCAAAAGGACTCGTGCTCGGCCGAATGTGCCCAAGCGCTAGCAACTTCTAAATGGCCCGCTCAATCTCATCTCGATAGGCCTTGGGATACCTATAGCGGGTAGTAATCACTGCCTATATACCCTGCTCCAGCTCAATGGTGTGCTCAAATCCCCGGTCCGATGGTTGTCCCAGCGGAATCTCCCCAAACACTATGGCATACCAACCAAGGATGGACTGTATCTCTAGGTGCACCGTCTGCCCTATAGTCCCTGCCTTTGATGTACATAGCTCCACTGCCCACTCTACATCTCCCTTCCGGACGACTGCCTCCATCCGATGAGCCGAAACAGTCTGAGGCAGATATGTGTGTTGTCCATGTATCTTCTCATGCCTCCCTGTCTTCTCATCATCCTACTCCATCTCTAGGGTCTTCCAATCTGTCGTGACCTTCCCTAGAGTAATGATCCACTAAACACCCAATATCATGTTGGTGTCCAGAATATCGACCACAAAAAAGTGGTCAGTCAAAGTGTAGGTGCCCATCGTCACTGATAGCTCTGGAACATAATGAGCACCACACATCATGGTCTGACCTCCTGGGACCAAGACTGAAAACCCATCGAAGCCCTCTGTCTGTATACCTCTCCCCTCAACCATCTTTGCATCGATGAAGTTGTGGATTGCCCCATTGTCAACCAAGACTGATACTCGTTGGCCACGTACTGTCCCCCGTACGCGTAGCGTCAGATACTTGGCTACTCCTCGCAATGCTGCAAGGGCCCCCCCGGTAGGTGCAAAAGATGCACCACCTGTTGCTGGTGGTGGAGGTAGCAAAGGTCCCTACACGGCATGACTATCTCCTGCCTCCACATCATCCTCATCATCCTCTTCCCCACTGCTCTCAGAGAAGACCTCAATAAAATGTGCTTTGCCAGCAGCACATCTATGTCCTGGTGCCCACGGCTCCTAACAGGTGAAGCACAACCACTTCTTCTTCAGCTCCCTCCTGGCATCATCGTCAATCTGTACTCGTCCTAGATTCCCCTTTGAAGGTGGAATCCTCACATCCTTCCCCTTAGACTGGAAAGTTTGTCTCTGGGGGTAAGGTGTCCGAGTCCTAGGTAAGACATCTTGCAAGTCCCGAGTCCTACTAATAGCGTCCTAGAGTGTGGCTGGTCTAGTGGATCGAACTAAACCCCGAAGTGGCTCTACTAATCCTTCAACATACATATAGATCCTCCGCACCGTGGATAGATCTGGCACCATCACTAAGACCCTCAAGAAATCTGCAATGTAGGTCTCTGGGCTCCCTGTCTGTTTGAGCCTCGTCAGCTCAACAAAATGTTGCTCTGGATCCCTCTGATCAAATCGCTCCATCAATCTTTTGGTGAACTCGGCATATGTCGTCACTGTGGAGTGTCCGAGTGTAACCATCCCATGAAACCACCAATCTTGAGCCTCACCATCCAAATGCAATGTTGCCACCTTGATGGCCTCTGTCTCCGACATCTGGTTAAGTTGGAAATAAATGTCCAGCTTCTCCACCCAAGACTTTGTCGAACTATTTGATGAACCATCAAATGTAGGCAAGTGGAATCTACTAGCTGCATGGTGGGTGTCACCATCATGATAATGCCGGTATCCTCTGTGATGATCGCGAGGTCTACTATCTTGCTGGAGCTGAACAAAGTCTCTGAATAAGAGAGCCTCCCTGAACTCCTGCCAATAGGCCTGGTACTCTGCAAAATAATCGCCCATATGACCAGACTCTGCCTCCTGCTGGGCTCCGGCCCCCGTGTCGGCTCCTAACAAAATGGGCATGGTGGAGCGTGTAGGGGCATGTGAGGCCACCTGCTGAGTAGTATCACACTGCTCTGGCAAATGGTGGGATGCACCCGATCCCTCACCAATATGAAAAACCCGTGGGCTCTCACACTGTCTAGCCTCTACTGCTATGAATCTCTGCCCCATCACCTCATTCTACCTCGACATATCCTGCACTGATTTGAGGAGCATATCCGCAAATCTCTTCCCGTCCTCGTCTGCCATCTGCTCTGCATCCACCCTAGGCTCCTTTTGTTCTGCGTCCACCACAGAGTCATGTTCTGCTTCCACCACAGGAACACAGTCTCCCTCTCCGTAGGTGTTCTCCAACCTACACCCAGTATCTCTGTATCTCCTACCTCTGTAATAGATGTAGGGTTTTTCCCCCAGTGTCATAGATTGCTAGCTCCACAGGCTGAGTCAGATCTATGCTCTGATACCATTGTAATATCCCGTTTCAGAGATATCCTCCAAAACCCCAATACACTCCAACCAAATACGTACAAATGATATAATAACCGGGAAACTCAAAATGATAAAAATGACAGTGGTGCAATATATAATAATATAAATGTGCAATATAAGCAGATACTCAAGAAATGCAAAGAGAAATGCTAAGCCATTTTATTATACTGAGTAATAGAATGAGTACAGGAGGTGATCAGAAAGATGGCACCTCGACTTGCACAAGGCAAGTGAAGAAATACACTCAAAATAGCAAAGGAATGGCCTCTCTCAGAACTGCGTGGAAGCCACTGGAGAACTGTCGCGCTGCTGTTGTTGTTGAAAATAAAATGAGGATTTGGGGCTATTCCCCTCCTCGGAAAATGTTGAAACTCTGGAATCAGACTCTACTCAAAAAACCCAAAAAGCTTTCCTGGAATAACTGACCCTCGAAAATCACCCCCTTGGGGTTCTGCGCAGTCCCTCAATCCTTTGTGCTACCACTGAATGAAACCCTCCAGGAATCTTCCTGAAACCTCTGCCAAAACTCTCCAATATGCAAGGGTTGATCCCCTGCTCAATCTCCCAACACAAATCCTACTAGAAACCCTCAATCCAAAACTCTTGCCAGAAAGAACTGTGTCATCCCTTTCAGTGCTGCGTAGTCCTCCAAGGTGCTCAATCCCCCTGCCAAAAGGCTGATGAAACTACTGCTGAAATGCTAATGGAAATACCTTGCCCGAGCAGGCACTCGAAGTCCCCCGGGGCTAAGGGTGAGATCTCTGAATGGAAACACTCAATGCACTAAACAGTGCTGCAGACTAGCTAAACAGTCAGCGTGCTCTAAGTCGAAGTGACTATCTCAAATCCTCATAACTGAATGCCAAAATGAGGAAGCTCTTTTTTCCTTTATAGCCTTTGCCTCTCTCAATCCCAAGGCCCACCTTCTCCAGCATAATTCCTCTCTTGCCACGTGTTTCTTTCCTTCTGCACAGTCCCTCCAAGTATCTGTGTGGGCTCCATCTCTGCGACCCCCTTTGGCCCCCTTGGCTCCCCTTTATGTCACAATGTTGTGCTACTAGGAAGTGACTTTTATTCCAAAGGTGAGTCATGTCCCCTTTTCCCCACCTTTTTATTCATAAATAACTAAGAAAGGCAAAAATAAGCAAAATCGAATATTCTAATTAGCCATGGCTAATTAGAAATATTACAATTAATCAAGATATTTGGATTCCTTCTAGTGCAAACCCTTGTAGGAAATGAATAAAGTGGAGTCGCCACTTGGATAGGAATCTAACTCAAACACCTGAGATGAAAGATAAAGGATAAAAGATGAAAGATGAGAATTGTTGTAAAGCCAAGGTCCAATAAATTGGTCCCCAGCAACAGCAACAAAAAAAGTTGTCGCACAAAATGTCTAGGCACTGCAACAACGGCTCAGATTAGGGTTGTCACACTAATCTCCAATCACTATGTTTGAGTTGTCTCCCAATCGCAAACTAAGGCGGGTAGACCCTATGGAAATGGAAAAAGGAAAGATTAGTTGGGAGCCAACCAACCTGAGAAACACAGCTAAGCAACCAATACTTGTTTTAGATTGTGCAAGACTTTAAGGATCCAAAATGATTTGAAGAAAATAATATCAGTGCCTTGTGGAGTCAACCATCTTGAAAAGAAAATAAGGTTCAAGTAAAGAATGGGAAACTGTTGTTGAAAAGACTCGATTGTCTCATATGAAAATGCAAACTTAAAACTATGTGAAATGCAAAAACTTGGTTAGGTTTAGTTAAATGAAGGTCTAAAATTATTTCTGAAATGTCTTAAATGATATTTAACTTAAGGCTCAGAAAGGTGGCGATCTAAATGTGAAAACAGGTACTTATACCAACACTGCAAAATGTTTAATCTGCACAAATAATTACTGAAATGAAAAATGGACTGAAATGTAAAATGTTGGAAATAAAACACTTTTAAATTCAACAATTCATTTGTATTAAATAGTAAAATACTCAATCAAGATTATTAGATGTATAAGCAAAACTAGATTAATCCTACTTGCATAAGCATGTAAAAACAAATGAACTTCAAAAATTAAACTATATGTTTTAAGCTAAAGTCATATTAATGAAATAATAGTCTAGTAATCTGCTCTTAAATCAAATGTTAAAACCAACAATATATTCTAAAACAACAGTCATGTAATCATGCAATATTTAGAAATTTCTATGTATAACAACAGAAAATTTTAAATGACAAACTGATAACTACAATTCAAAAAAATTCTGAGTTTAATTATTTCTGATCTATTGATGTATTTGATTTAAAAACTCATAAATAAACTAATGAACAACACTAAAACAATTTTCAAAAATTAGTTTGCAAAAGCTACTAAAGCTAACTTCTATTTTTGCAATTATACAATAGTAAAAATATAAATTAAAACCGCTGCTAAATTTTAAAAAAAAAAAAAAAACTAAGTTTTATTCTTTCTGATCTATTGATGTATTTGATCTAAAATCTAAGAAATAAACTATTCAACAGTGCTAAAACAATTTTCAGAAATTTGTTTGCAAAAGTTACTAAAGCTAACTTCTATTTCTGCAATTATACGGCAATAAAAATGTAAATTAAATTTGTTGTTAAATTCAAAAAAAAATTGAGTTTAATTCTTTCTGATCTATTGATTTATTTGATCTAAAAACTCATAAATAAACTACTGAACAGTAGTAAAACAATTTTCAAAAATTTGTTTGCAAAAGTTACTGAAGCTAACTTTTATTTCTGCAATTATACAACAATGAAAATGTAAATTAAATCTGCTGCTAAATTCAAAAAATTTACGAGTTTAATTCTTTCTGATCTACTGATGTATTTGATCTAAAACTCATAAATAAACTACAGAACAACACAAACAATTTTTAGAAATTTGTTTGCAAAAGTTACTGAAGCTAACTTCTATTTCTGCAATTATACAACAGTAAAAATGTGAATTAAATTTGCCGCTAAACTCTAGCTAATTGCAAATATATGTCAGTATTAACCTAGTTTTTAAAATGGAACGAGGAAAGGTTAGAGGCTAAGTTGCACGATATGGAGAAACAAGTACGAGTTTCCGAAACGTGAACGGATATGGAACATGCCCCCTCCCACTCCCGAAATTTTGGAAACAAGGAAAAGCAATATATATATATATATATATATATATATATATATATATATATATAGTTGGACATTTAAGAAATATGTGCAATCATAAAGCATACATGATACGTTCTAATTTCTTACATGATGATTAAATTGTCAATTGTCAATGCATAAACTATAAGTCTCTAAATTTACATCACATTTACTCATGAATGATCACATAATGAAAATAGCAATATCCAAAATCAGGCATGAGAAATCTCTAATTTCTTGTCTCGTACTTGATTGCGAGTCACCTCCTACATAGTTGAACGACCTTAGTGCTCTTGATTAAATACAAGTTCCATACCCTAGTACCCTAGGTGCTCTTGGTTATTGGGAGTCTCCCCTGCATAGAGGGATTAGTTCTCTTGATTAAATAGTCCATTCAAAATAGTCCTGATGATGAATCCCTGTTGGGATTTGAAACATTGACGGAAAATGGTTTTTACTGTGGGTTTTCCGATTTCCAAGTTACTAAATACAAGTTCCATACCCTAGTACCTGACAGAATCCAATGGAAACATTGCAATCCCCCCAATCCTGAAATCTTGAAAAACAGGTAAGTCTGTTGAATTTTGAGCGAAATCTAAAATTCTACTTTCTCCATATAAAATACAATGAGGGCAAAACCATTCTCAAACATCTTGAGGCATTTCATGGTAATGTTAAAAATTTAAGTAAAACGATGAAAATGAAATATAAAGTAGAATGCCACTTTTACTTTAAGAATTTAACATTACCATGAACTGCATATCAACACTAGGGCCATAGGCTTGAACATTACGTTGCCCCACTAAAAAAAACCTTTTTTATAGCTTTAGAGAGGCATCTAGATGCATCCAGAAGATATTTTAGTCGCCCAATAAAATATTTGAAGCGGAAAAAATTGAAAAAAAAAATTAAAGAAAATGTCAAGTGTTAACTGGAAACTCCGTCACACGACCTAGAAACTCGTTTCTGGACGTACTGGCCACGTTTCCCTGACGTAAAATGGGCCAGTACGGCCGGAAACGAGTTTCCAGGCCGTACTACATGAGTTTCCTCCTTTTTGTTTCATTTCCGACTGGAAGCAGACCCCTGAGCAACATTTCCTGCAACTTAGGTTAGAGGGTGTGCATGAGTCAGCCCTTAGTGGCTTCAAGCCACTTGGAGGTCAGCTGCATGAATCACTGGAGATCCTCCAATTCCAAATGGCAAGCTTCAGATATATATTATATATATATATATATATATATAATTATTATATATAATATAAATTGAAAAAAATTATTTTTAAAAATTGTTAAAAAAATTTAGGAACAATTTTTTTGGTGAGGAGGGAAGGCTTAAGGGTGGAAGCAGTAAGGCTAGACAGGTAAAGAGGAGGGGCTGCCGTGAAGGAGCTAGGCCAAAAATGAGAGGAGGACCTCAGGGCCCTAAAAAAATTTACCCATGATCCTTTCGAAATTTCTCCTCAACCTGCAAACAAAATGGAGATGCCATCCGGGGCTTGAATCTTTCTCTGTAATCCAAAAAATCACCCACAATCTTCAAAAGTTGTTCCTGCACAAACAACAGATAAACACCCAAAACATGTATTTGCAAAAATATGAAATACCTAGAACCCCAATGAAATAGAGATTTGTTATTTATAAATCTACAATAATATTCTACAAATCTAGCAGATCTGCAGATCAAAGCCCTCTATTAACCAGATTTTAAAAAAAATTGCACAATATTTAGAAATAAATTTGAAATTTTTGAAGAGGCACAAGCCCAAGAAAAACCCTGCAAGTAAAATATTCTATAAAATGACTTCAGAAATTAAAAAGACAATGAGCTCTTTTAGATTTTGTAAACTGAGAGTCAGTTGGTCCAACTGAGGACTTCCCCAAACGCCCAAATCCTAAATGATAACTTCCACACACTTAGATTTGATTGTTAGAGTAATAGATATTTAAAAATGATTATAAAATCATCAAGAAATAGATATTCCTGCTACTTCTATCAAATTAAAATGATATTCTATAAACCCAAAAAATTGTGCAAGATACCTATACATAGATCAATCTTCAAAGGCTATTGACCAGCAAATGCAAATAAAAGTAGCAAAGTATTAAGAACAATATTACCACATAAATCTGAAAGAGGAACACCACGATCCGAAACCCTAAATTCTTTGCGTTTTATTAACTAGAAAAAAATTTCAAGAGATTTCTTAGAGCAAGTACACGATTTAGAAATCGGATCCAAATAATGGAAAGAGGCCTCTCATTTATAGAAAAATTCTCCAACGACTAGTTGGTTTGATCTCCATCAAAGCAATCTCAACTGTTGATGAAGATAAAATGATCTTTTAATCTTCACTATTGAAATAAAGTTACTTTTTGAGGAAATTCGAATTTCACTTTTAAGTTCATTTTAATTAACTCAAAAATTATTATTTTGAGTTAATTGCCGCAAAATGTTGACTTTGACTTAACTACTATGATCCAAGGGTTCAAAATATCTTGAAATTTTCAATATTCCCCTGGTCGGAGACCTCCAAAAATTAGGAACTTTAAAACCTGCGAATTTTAAATGTTGGAGAATATGATTTTTCCTAGGACATAAATTAATTAAATTTTTGGCTTTAGCATTTTAATTTATTTTAAATCGAAATTTTAATTAATTGACTCATGAGGGGATCATTAATTTTTCCAACCCTCTAATATTTAGCCATGGTGTCTAACTATGACCATGCACTAAATACTTTTTACATGAAATATTACATTTCTAACCCATGAAGGGGGAACACTCATTCGTTATAGACCTTCAATAATTACCCATTTCTGCGACACAAAATATGATCTAGTAGACTAAGTGACTTGTAATAAAATAATTCTAACCAAATAGTTAGAATTATTCTCAAATCAGTTTTACAGAGACTTGATAAATAACACTAAGACTCATTCAAAACCCTGACGACCAAATCCACCCTAGCTTTGGGGTTAGGCTAGAGGAAAGACTTTGCCAATCATCCTTGTTTAGAAATACACATGAATCGGTGAGACTAAAATCCTCCTAGGATAGAAATCATCATCAGAAAAAATAAATTTACCTAGGTTGTTACATGCATTTGTCTTACTAGTATCATTTACATTACAAAATGGAGAATGGGTTTACAAAACACCAGTGTACATGTAGTTGATAATGATGAATCTATGGATCATCTTAGTGCTCAGACATGATGGAAATCCATGCGTGAAAAAATGTATAGCTATGGGGTAGTTGACATGGAGTGGTCAACAGGCCTAATTAGCCCCAAAAATTATAAAATGATATGCAAATAACAAATCATGGTGACAAGCCCACCAAGTAGCTCCAAAATTATAAATAAATCATCCAATAGTAGGGTGAAATGATGACATCATGATGAAATGAGTTTGTTGCAAGGCCACGTTGAGTCCTCAAAGTGCCAAAATGAGAGAGAGAGAGAGAGAGCTCCATAAATGATGCACAAGGGGATGGCCCCTGTATGTCCATGCAATTCATCATGTGGTGCTCCAAAGTGGCTCTAGGGCACAAACACTGGTCTGATGAGTCTCCTGGTGAAAGATAAGCCTATAGACTACACCAAATGAGAGCACTGACAATGGTGGTTGCCCTCCCATGTCTCAAGAGTGCGATAAACCTCCAGGCCTTGGATCACTCGCCAAACCATGTGTACATAGCTAAGCGGGCTAGGGGCTACACTGGTCCAAGTGCATCATCTCATGAATAATGTCAAGCAACGAAAAAACTACTAAAGGTGTTGAGGGTGACCATGAGATGATACAGAGTCCCATGGCTTTCAATGCATCCTCTACAAGTGTCAATATGATCCTTTGGTGAGCTTGGGCCCCAGTTAAGTTGCCCAACCCATGATGAAACCACCTGCCAATTACATATAAGATCCAATGCATCTTCTCACCGTCAGGTACAACAATTCATTAGTACATCTAAGTGAAACAAGCTTGTTAATCCAGGGCACAAATGAGACTTCATAATGAGCTTCCCTTTCAAATTTTGGGCTTTGAGCATATAATGGTGTTACCTCCATAGGTAGGAGTGGCTAATAAACAACCCTATTAGGTGTTCCCAGCGCCTAAAGGGAAAGACATGTCTAATGTACATCCTTCAAGTGATAGGGGTCATGTGGATAATGATGAGGTGGATTGGGATACAGGGGTCTCAATGTCAAATGCCATGTGTTCAAAGGTGGTAATGATGAGGGATGCCCACACACTTGGGTGTATAGATGTAGGAGGGAGCAACAGTGGTACATGAGTTACCCCAACCTTTTTCTTTCCACCCTTCTTCAATCTTCCAGTAACAATAAGCAATTGTAGATGGAAAAGTAAATCCAATGCACAATAGAAAACAACCGAGAGCAATAACAAGAGACACAATATTTGGTCAAAGACCAGAGAAAAACCCCACAAGGGGGAAAACCATTCAAAAATATTCTTCTATTAGATTGTCATCAAATGTTTAGCAAAGAGATACAATGTTCCAATTCATCAATAATGAGTCAAAGGTTAACAACTTTGACTTATCCAATTCAACTAACCAATATTTAATGAGAGATGAGCCCAAAAGTCAAATTTGATCCAAAGTCAGAGTCTACCATTTTTGTACAAAGTCAACAATAGTCAAAGATGCCCTAACCAATCAACATTCAACAGTGAAAGTGCCTCCGAAATAGTTTGATCAACAATTAAAGAATGTGGCCTTCCAAGCTCGATCAAACCCAATGAAAAACGTCAACAAAAGGTCAATCAAAGGAGAGAGAAATCCTCCGATCAAACTTCATAATTTTCTGCAGTCAACTGTAGTCAAGGTTTGTGGTCAACCCAAGTCAAACTGCCTAGAAAAGTTCGGCTTCTTCCCCAATCAATTTGGTCTTACAAAATTGAAATTTTCCAAGCCAAACAAGAAGTCAAAGCTAGTCAACAGTTGGTCAAACTGTCCGAATCAGAAAGTCAATGCAAAAAATAGAAATGACTCCTTCCCTTCACGTGTGATCTCAAACCTCCTAGTTTCAGCCTGTACAAATCAAATCAATCAAGAGAGAAGTGATGAGTTGATGATACTCCAAAGTGATGTGACATGATGTGTATTTATATGTGTTGGAGAAGACCCAATTTGACCTTTAGGCCAACCTATACTTTCGTGCACATGTGGTTCCATCACTAAGAATAATATTTTTCCTTGACCAAATTAAATTTTTCCAAGGGCTAGTAGGGGTCTTTCTTGATAAGGAAGGTTTTCCAAAAGAGGGAATTTGTCCCTGAGTTGCCAATTTAACAATCTCCAAGTGTTAACTTGGTTGCCCAACTATTTTAAAATTTGCCTATGTAGTGCCTCTAAGATTGACTGCGTGGGGCAGCGTAATGCCAAATGTAGGTTTCATCTTGTCATGAGGGAGCAATCCACGATAGGAGGAAAAGTGGCACTACCAAATGCCTCCCTAACTCGTGACTCACTAAAGTCTAATTTCAGCTTTGTCAAAAGTCAACTAGCAGCCAATTCAAATGAGGGAATCCGACCTACTTGAAATAAGGAACTCATCCCCTCTTCTAGCAGTTGACTTGGCCTCCACATGGAAATGAACACAACCCTCTCGTGTGGCCTCCAAATCAACATTGAACTCAAACTTCCTTTGCAGGGTCACTTAAGTGATGGAGTCACTAAGTCAACTCAAAACATGTCTCTAGGTTGTCCCCAGTTTATTTATGACTTATTTTCCTTGTCTCTTTCGTAACTTTTCTAGTAAAAGTGGAATTTCATGGAAAACTTTTTGTTTTCTCCACCCCAAATCGGGTAGTAGGATGATGTCGGTACTCTAAGTATGAATTTTGAGTACTCACATCCCATATAATATTTCCTTGTGCCACTCTTTAATTATTACATACAAATTTAATTAAAAATCCCTATTCTATAGGAAATATTTAATTATTAAAAAATCCAAAAAATACCTAATGCAATTTTGTAAGACTCCAGGAAATGCCTAGCATGGTAATATACATTGACCCTTGACCTAGAAACACACTTAAGGCCCATCTATTAAGATGCACTCTAACATTGGAGGTAAAGAGTGAAAAAACTCGACTAGTTATTTATCATTGAAAACCGAAAATAATTAATCAAGTGAAAAAAAACACTCTATAGTGACTTCCTTACAAACGAAGTCCCAAGGGTCTAAGCATGTTACATAAATTCATCATGCTAGTGTATTTTATTACAATTGACCCGTAGCAACATAGAATTTGCATAGAAAAAGAGAGAGAAGATAGAGACGAGAAAAAGGAGTAAAATGCCTTGATGACTTCTGAACTCAAAAGAAATTATTGGTGCCTTGTCAATTGAATAATGTAGTCTAGTTCCTTGCTAAGTACATTTGAGTAGCATAGAATTTGCATAGAGGAGAGAGAAGATAGAGAGAAAGAAGGAGAAAAATACCCTGATGACTTCTAAACTAATAAAAATTTATTGGTGCCTTGTCCATTGTGCAATGGAGTCTAGTTCCCTGCTAAGTACATCTGAGCAGGGAACAACAATCACTATTTCCCACATGTGTGGCCTATTTTTTGTAGTCATGTCATGTTTCCGAGCTATCCTAAGATTGGCTTTTGTCCTTAGACTTGTTTAACACTTAAGAAATCTTGTTTTAGAGCTTTACTTGTAAAATTATGAAAATAAGGCATGTTGGACCTAATATAAATAGAGGAGGCCTTATTTCATGTTATCATCATCAATCACTCATCACACTCTCCTCTCTTTGGAAGTAAACATTAGTCCTTCTCCCTTCTACTTGGTTGAAATGTGATATTTGTGGAGAAAAATTCTCTAGGAGATGGAACTTTGTTTGAAGATGGTTTCCTAGATTGATTGAAGTGATTCTTGTGAGAATTTTGTAAGTTTATTGCATATTATCTATATTCTGCGTGTTGCATTTGTGAAGTAGGTTTTCTACAAGTTGTTAGTTTTTGTAGCATCGGATGTGTTCTAGCCTTGAAATTTTGTGGAGAGACTAGAATACATGAGATCTCCAAAACCCAAAAATCGTTTCTGGAAATTCCTCCTAGACATAACTTAATTAAAATATTAGTCAGTTTTTAAATATTTCTTTAGTCTAAACTTAGGGAATATGACTAATTAATCAGAATTAATTAAGTTAAGGTGTGAATGTTCTAGAAACTCACACAGATCGACTTCAAGTTAATCCTAGCCATGAATTAACATCTAATATTGGTCGTTGAAGTCTCAACAGAGGATTATAAGAAGAAGTCAATGGGGCTTGGAGAAAACACTTGAGCAATTTGATTTCTTGGTAAATCAATTTCCAGAGTAGCAGTACTCATTTTCCGAAGAGAGAGCCAGTGAGATCGAAGCAGTGAGAGAGGGGCAGGGGCAACGAAGTTGGAAGAAGGATTCCAGTTTCAATGAACGCATTTGTAGAGAGGCAAGTGAGCCACAGTGAGGCTAATGTGGGGCAACGCAATAGCCTCTAGAGGCAATTTTGAAACTACTAGGGAACATGGAGTTTCAGTGCCATAAGTTGGGCAAAGCTTCCAAAGCAACGTTACACGAAGCGGGACGCTTTTTGGAAGTGGGGACACGGAAGAGTCATTTCCCAAAAATCTAGGAAATGAAGCATCTCGGAAGCGTCTACTATATATATAATATATTATTATATATAATATACATATTATTGCATATATTAAAAAAACATCCAAAATACCAAATTTGTTGTAGAAGACATGAAAACATGCATGTTTTTACATAAATCAAGATAGATATGGCATCCATTGTATAGCAATGATAAGTTATTCCAGCATCAACCGTCTAGAATCTAGATTCCTCTTCTCCTGTCTAGCCTTTGCCTCTACCTCAATTCTATAAGGATATTACTCAACATTGCCTAATTTTGATTAAACAGCCTAATCCAAGCCTTATAATATGGTAGAGAAAGCTTAACATCTCTGATCAAGGATTTTGACTTGAGTGAAGGGTACATAATTGCTAAGGCCATGACAAATGAGTTCAACGATCAACAACACCAACACTGGGGTACATATAGGGCTTGGTGCTCTTGATTAAATGCCAATCACATGCCCTCATACATGATATAATCCAATGAAATGCCACAATCCTATTGATCCTGAAAACTATTATGTCTATTGAATTTTGAATGGGATAAGAAATTCTATTTTCTCCATATGAAATCTGATGAGGACAAATGCCCCCGGAAAAACCCAATGCGGGAAAACTGGTGCAAGAGATCTAAGGGTTTTTATTATTATGCAGAAGTATTCTAAATACAAATCTGAATGCCCTCCTGGCAATCTAGTTCCAAAGAAAATCACTTGGCAAGAAAGATTGGTGAGATTACCTCACGCAACACTGCTGATCCCGACTAATCCGACAGCTGAACTGTGAGTTCCCTAGCTACTTCTGCACTGCCCCTGCATGGGCCC
The DNA here is from genome assembly GCA_000404065.3 of Pinus taeda. Taxonomy (NCBI): domain Eukaryota; kingdom Viridiplantae; phylum Streptophyta; class Pinopsida; order Pinales; family Pinaceae; genus Pinus; species Pinus taeda. The sequence goes on along the minus strand of APFE031518871.1, from coordinate 119,610 downwards.
TACGCCAGCCTCTAAGTCACTGTGTCAGCCCAACTGAGAATTGATCTACCTTTAGAAGCCTTTTCCAGCCCTCCCGGCTTAGAAACATCAGCTCCTTCAGCAAATTTGGACCTCTGCGCTGAAGTTGTTGCGCTACTCTCAGTGGCGCCTGCGTGAGCCCTTCTTGGCTCTATGTCACCCTCTCTGCCCTCTGCGTTGCCTCCTCTGTGTGTTTCTCTGTGTCTCTGCTAAGTATTCTTGGCTCCAGAAAAGATCCTCCAGCCAAACTTTCTTTGCCCCTCTCTACACAAGCTCACTATCGAAATTCTCTCGGCCACTACTCTGCTTCAGAAAATCGAGCTTCTAAACTCACTGTGTGTCTTCCAAGTGACCCTCAAGCCTCCTTAAATAATCTCCTCGTTGATATTCAACGGCCCAGATTAGAAACTAATCAATGGCTAAGATCATTTCTGCTTGATCCTCGTCTTCTTCTAGAAGTTACACCCACAGTTAGATTAATACCCATTAGTTATTTTATTTTCCAAAACGCTTTCTAGGTTCTTTGGAATATATATTCCTAAGCCTCTCTGCAAAATTTGAGACTTAGAGCACATCTGATGTTACCAAAACTCAACACTCCCTCTTAGCGAGGAATGTGCTCTAGCAATGCCTTCAATTTGAACCATCACACTGACTTCATAACATCATCCTCTGCATTGTTGATGTCTGACATGTTGTCCATCAACTGCTACACAAATGTTGCATCTGTACTGTTTTTGACCCTGCCACTGTCAACATTGCATCCGTACTGCAACTCCATCTGAAATTTTGCATCTGTGCTGCTGCTAGAACTGCCACTACCAACTGCCAGTGCATTGCAAATTATTGTTGCTACTCAATCAACAACGGAAAAAAACATCCCAAATTACCAAACTAATTGTGTTCAGTATGATACCATGTGAATATTGGAGCCTGACTGTTGTTAGTCTATGTGTTGACCCTTTGAATCTACTGTGTTCTCGCTAACTATTGGTCTGTGCCATTTGCACTGCTACCAACTCTGCTTTGCGTTGCTCAGTCTCTGGCGCTCCTAGACACTACAACTGTCTCTCCAACACTCCTCGGCACCATCCAACATTAGTCCATCTTGCTACTTCTGATTTGGGCTCCTGCAGCAAGGAATTGATCCAAGATGTGGGCTTCTCAAGGATCCTGCCCATCTATAGCTCTTTCGAACTACAGCTCCAAATCAGCCCACCTCCCTCCTGAAGGTATCTCAGTTGTCATGGCAAACTCCTCCTCCTCGATCTTCGTGGGCACAAATTTCGGATCATGCTTCTCATCTTTTTCCTTCTTCCTGAGAGGACACTATGTAGCGTAGTGACCCCTGAAGCACTTTATCTTCAAGACGTCCTTCTTCCGCCTCCACTGCTCCTGCTACCCCTTAGATGCAAGGGTTGCATTCTCCTCCTCCTCCTTGGACTTCGACCCACTACTGCTGCTTCCATCAACATGACACTCGATTACATTTCTCCTCAACTCCTCTTGCTTGAGAGTTGCCCACATATCATCCCAATTCAGCAAAGTCGCCCTACCCAGGATACTCTGGACAAAAACTTGCCACTCATCTGAGACAGAATTGAGGGCCAATCTAACCAACTCGGAATCTTGACGTGTAGACCCCACAGTTGACAACTCATCTCGGGTCTCCTGAAGCTTCATGAGGAATGGATCCACACGCTCCCCCTTCTGCATCTGACCAGATCTTATTTTCTACTCAAGGTACATCTTACACTGCTCGGAATATCCCTGATACAACATAGACAACGCATCCCACATCTCCTTAGTAGTCCCTCTGCTAGCGATGTGACATACTACATGATACTTCACTCCATCGAGGATCATACACTTTTCCTTTGTTATTTCTACCTTGTATTTCTTCAACGGACCTGCATCTGCAGGCACAACCACCATGTTGTTGACATATCTCTTGAGAGCATGCTCATCTAGAAGGAATGACATTCTAGCCTTCCATACGACACAGTTGAATGCTCTATCCAACCTATGATGATCTCTCAAGCCATTGGTCACCACTTCTGCCACAAGACCTATCGAATGACCTCCTCTCTCCTTTGTGCAACACTAGATTGCCCTACGCACTCCCTACTGGAGCTTGTAGATCTGCCCCTTTCACCTGCTTCTCAGCAAGTGAGAATTCAGACTCCTTGGCTGGAAGTCCTCTAACGAAGAAATTCCCTCAATCGTGCTTCTTCCTTCTCTTCTGACGTCTTTCTGCCCAGCAGAACGGCCTGCAAAAAAGACTGTGTCACACCAGCTTCTCCTCACGTTGCAGCTTCAGCACTGCTCCCTCTACGACGGCAAGATCTCGATCTGGTAGCCCTTCTCTCTGTTGAGTCACTCAAAGAGAGCCTGCCTCGAAATTCAGTGCTCTGGCTAAGACTGCACAAACCCTCTAGGGTTTTGAACTATTGCCTCCTGCACTACTCTGATACCATGTGAAAATTCGAGAACCCCACCCAAATCTACTACTGTAGCAATTGATTAAACTTCTCCTATTTGTTAATTACTGAAACAAATTATTTATTGCTTCCTACAGCAAATATCGAAGCTAACACAACTGTAGCCTTCACTTAATTAATTAATTTTCCCAAAACAAGAACAGAACAATAGAAAAAAATACACACAAGTGACAGTGTTTTTTTGGACAAATGTCCCTGGAAAAACCCAATGCAAGAAAACCGGTGCAGTGGATCTGAGGGTTTTTATTATTATGCATAAGTATTCTAAATACAATTCTGGATGCCCTCCCAACAATCTAGTTACATAGAAAATCACTTAGCAAGAAAGATTGATGAAACTACCTCACTCAACACTGTTGATCCCGGCTGATCTAGCAACTGAACTACGAGTTCCCCGAATACTTTTGCGCTGCCCCTACATGGGCCCTGCGTTAGCCTCTAAGTCACAGCATCAGCCCAGTTGAGAATCGATCTACCTTCAGAAAACTTTTCCAGCCTTCCCGGCTCAGAAATGTTAGCTCATTCAGCAAATTCGGACCTCAGCTCTGGAAGTCGTTGCGTTGCTCTGCGTGGGGTTTGCGTGAGCCCTTCTTGGCTCTATGTCACCCTCTCTGCCCTCTGGGCGTTGCCTCCTTTGTCTGTCTCTCTGCCTCTCTCCTGAGTATTCTTGGCTTCGGAGAAGATCCTCCAACCAAACTTTCTCTACCCCTCTCTGCACAAGCTCACTATCGAAATTCTCCTGGCAACTACTCTGCTTCAAAATATTGAAGTTCTAAACTCACTGTGTGTCTTCCATGTGACCCTCAAGCCTCCTTAAATAATCTCCTCGTTGATATTCAATGGCCCAGATTAGAAGTTAATCAATGGCTAAGATCATTTATGCTTGATCCTCGTCTTCTTCTAGAAGTTACACCCACAGTTAGATTAATAACCATTAATTATTTTATTTTCCTAAGTTTAGACTTAGGGTCCCATTAAAAATAATTAATCATTTTAATACAACTGTTTCTAGGTGGAATTTCCCAAAACACTTTCTGGGTTCTTTGGAATACATGTCCCTAAGCCTCTTTGCAAAATTTGAGACTTACAGCACATCTGATGCTACTAGAAATCAATTGGAACCGTGCATCTGATTTTTGGATCCACATTTTTGCCAAAGGATCGGTGGCGGATATGTACGCCAGGAGAGACATTTTCCCAGACAACAGCAGACCAAACGGCTTGAGGAGAAGCTAGTTCGAGCTGAGTGTAGAAGTGACTGCGTTAGGGTGACGGAGTAGCTGTGTAGAACCAATTTGCACAACTCAACTTGAGTTGAGGTCAAAGCTCCAATTTCCCTGTGGAGTGAGGAAATTCTTCAATAAATTTTTCTTGCTAGTTTTTCTTTGTAGGATTGCCCATTTCAGCATCCAGTTGTACTCATATTATTTCACTGTTGCATAATAATAAAACCCTTAGTTGTTGCACCGATTTTCCCAAGTTAGGTTTTTCCGGGGACATTGGTTCAAAAATAACTGTCATTTTATGTGTGTGTGCTAGTATTTCTTCTAGCATTTATTTCTTCCGCAGTTTATTTGTGTAGGTTGCAATGTGATTGATTCAATATTTCCTATAGCAAACAGTAAATAAATTGTTAACAATTAATTTAACAATTAGGAGAATTATTTCCAATTGTTGCAATAGGATTGTGAGCTTCGGAATTTTGACACATGCGCCATGATTAAAATTGTTAAATTTATCTAGAAATGACATTGCTTTCTGATATGTAAATTTGTTTTCCTTGAATCCTTTAAGAGAACTCTAACTATGAAAGCCAATAGAGTTTATAAGTGGATGCCCTAGTCATCTCACCCTCTTCAACAAAGACGTTCTCATTGAATTTTCCCTAGAAGACTTCATTTTCCCATTTAGAACAAGGAACTAGTCAAAATGGTGTTGATCAAACCCTATTCTTTAATAAAGTCTCCTCCTCCTCTCTTAATTTTCTAGATATTTAGGGTTAGGGTTTATATAAAATATTTCTAAAAATGTATTCTTCTTTGATGTGCCATTTCTCTGTAAATAGGAATTGCACTGACTAATTGCCTGAAAACAAAATCTGGCATTATTTGCATGTTAAACCCTATTTCTAGGGCTGATATCATCATTCTATCGTTGTTTTATGCAATTTCAGCAATAAAAAAAAATCATTCTAACCCGTCGATCCTTCAAATTTAATTGGAAGTCTTAATCATTTGTTGATATATCCACAAGACTTTTTCTTCCAGCTGTTATATGACATCGCTTGCCCAATCATTGAGAATCTGCAAAACCATAACTTATAACAGCCCTATAATTCACTTAATTGATCTAAGAATAGAGTTCTTGAACTTTAGTAAAGACTATATTGGCCATCTAGGCTCTACTGGTACTACATCCCAACTAATAGGCCTCATCCTTCACCTTGAGCCATTCTTATTTTATATCTTTTAGCCAATCCTTTTAGGGAAGCCTCCCTTGTACTTGAATACCACTAAACGGCTGAGGAAAGGCTGTTGAGGTGACAGTGGTAGCTAATCTCTTGTTGTTGTGACATCTAGAACTACCTAGTGAGGCTTTTCTCTATGCCTACGAGATTTTGTGGCCACAAGCACATTTGACCTGTGCCTTGTATCATGGAGAGGTTTCTGTGCCAAGGACTACTTCAAATATTTTAAGCCTGACTGATGGGTTTGTTGCCAAAAGTTGCTTTATAACATATGCCCCCTGACAACTGTGCATTTTATAAAGATGAAATTCTTTCATACGCACTTGTCCAACAATTTTGAATTGGTCATTTTGCTGAAACATCAAACTGATACATTTGGCATTCAACCCCAACACGTCTATATGGTAGTTGTCCATACATTGAAATCATCTAAGCAATAGAATGGAATGCCCACTGATACCAAAAAGATGGATCAAAATCAATTTATTGTATTCTACTTGATTGCAAAAAAAAAAAAAAAAAAATTGATAAATATGACAACGAACACCAATTTGCATGCAGTTAGTGTACAGATCAAAAATTTTCAGCTTTAAAGTTAGAAGAAAAGGAAAACTACACACAATAGAAACTTACCATCCATTGCTAAGATGAAATGCCAACTGATGTTGACAAGATGGATCAATATTGATGGACTGTATACCACTTGATCCAATTTTTGTTTGAGCCTGCTCATGAAAACAATCTATCAGTCCAGATTTACACAAAAAATCATCTAGAAGCACATGTTCAATCAACATACTGGTTGCAGAAACACTTCAAAATAATATCAAGGACCCTTTTCACACTCAGCAAAAGTCAAGGAGTTCTTCCTAAAATTCTGAACATATTCTAGTTGACTTGTGGAAACAACCCAGTTATGCTTCTTGTTAATTTGGCAGCTCAGTGACAAATTCCAAGCATTGCATTAATTCCTCTTTCCAACAGGACCAAATTGACTTTGAAGCACTCAATTTGGATAAGGGAAAGTGGATTTTTGAAGTCAAGCCTACGAGTACAAAATTGTCCAGGTTGGCCTTGGATCAAATGGCACCTCTCAAGGACAAGATGACACCCCTCAAGTTGCATATAAATACAAGTGACCTCATGCCTCATTTGGACATCATCAAAACAGCCGTTTCTTCTATATCCTTCATTAATTGGTTCATAGTACATACAGGTCTGGGGCAGCCTATTCTTCTTCACACTTGCGACGATTTGGAGACATCTTTGACTTCTTTCTTTGGCATCATTGACTTTTGATGATTGGGCATTTGGTTTGGCTTGGTTTTCTTGGGTTTTGGATCTGAGTAAGGAGGCTGAATTCAGTGAGGAAGGAAGGACAAAATTCTGAAGCAGCTAGACCACCTTTATCCAGCGTTAACTTTTCTGAAGATGAAGTTTGACCTGCGTTGACCAAGGTTCTAAAGGAGACTTTTGACTTCAATTTTCTTGGACAAGGTTTGTCCCATCAGGCCACATTTTTGGGCTCTAAGACCAAGGCATTTTGAGAAGTTTAACTGCTGTTGACCACAGGTTTGACCACAGAACAGAGCTGTACTTTTTCTCTCTCCATTGACCAAGTTTGACCAAATTTTTTGGAGCTGTTTTGTCTGATCCTTGACCAGCAAAAGAGGCCACATTGACTGGGCTTTGATCGAATTAAATTGAAGCAGATTTGACCATGATTTGACTGCTGTTGACTTGACTGTTAGGGCAGTCAACTGCAGTTGCCTTTTTGCAAATTCAACAGTTCACCAGATTTGACTCTTCCTCGTCATTTTGACATTGGTATATTGATTTGACATGAGATTGATCAGATATTGGATATTGGTTTTGGATATTGGCTAGTCAAAGTTTGACTTTGACTCTTGGATGATGTACTCTCTCTGCTGAACATTTGAAGACAATCTGATAGAAGAAGATTTGCGAAGGGTTTTCCCCCTAGTGGGTATTTTCGCTGGTCATTGACCAAATATTGTGTCTCTTGTCTCTTGGTTATCTTTCATTGTGCATTTGTATAATTGTTCTATCTATATTGCTCTATTGTCATTGGCTAATTAAAGAAGTAAAATTCTTAAATTGGATGCTATTGGATATTGTTGAAGTAATAGTTGCAACATAAAACAATTGATGAAATATTAACACTTCTGCCAGTGTACATTGGTCTTATAACTTTTTCTTCTATTGCCAATGATATAGGGAAAATTCAAAACACTAACGGTTAGGGAAGCAAGAGATGATGGCAAGAGAGCATGGATTTATAAAGGCAAAGCTGTGATAGCGTGATTTGGACCTCCTTCCAAAACAGAGCAACAAGATGGTAATAAAGAAGAGGCAACAAACTCTTCAACAGGAAATCAGAAAGCAAGGTCAGTATGGGAAAGTAGGGACAAAGACTCAAACGTGAGTCTTGTATGTCAAGATAAACAGCAATCAAGTCATACCCAGGTTTCCTTAAGATTAGTTTGTTGGAACAGCAGAGGTTACCCATGGAGACGAGGACTTGGGTTAGGGCCTATTGCGGAAGATAGAGACATAATTTGCCTCGTAGAAACACATGAGCATGAACAGTGCAAGACACCTCTATTTGAAGGATATTGGAAGACGACAATGTCGAACAAGGCAACAGGGAATGGAGAAGGGCACAAGGGTATCATGGTTTTAGTAAGAGAAAAAGAAGGTCATCTCATTCAGTGAGAAAAAGAAGACTCAAATAAGCAATTCATTTGGTTTAAAATATCAAAAAATGGAAACCACATCAGAATTATAGCATGCTATTTTGAGCCGCAGGTTTCAAAAATCTACAAATGTAGAGGGCTTGACCACAAAGATCCATTTGCAACCTTAAAAGAGGATATTGCAACACATTCGCAGCTAGGAGAAGTCCTTATAGTGGGTGATTTCAATGCTAGGACTGCAAGTGAGCAAGCTAGCATTCTTTGTTGTAAAAATGATTTTGACCCTATTTGGCTTATAGAAGAAAGTAATCATCAGTGGGAAAGAATTTCAGAGGACAAGGGCTGCAATCTCTTTGGTGAACAATTGCTTAGTCTATGTGGGGCCTTTGATTTAGTCATTTGTAATGGCTTGACTAGATGGGCGAAGTCTGGTAATTTCACTTCCAATACTTACAATGGAGCAAGTGTGGTAGATTATGTAATTTGCGTGCATGGTTTGTGTGAGAAAATGGAGGAAGTTTTGATTGAAGATCAGCTGTGGGACTTGAAATCAGATCACAAGTCAATTTATTTATGTTTCTCTTGGATTGGAAGGTAACAATTAAAGGCAAAAATTCAGCATGTCCAACAAAATCTCCCACAGGGCAGAATTCTTTTGACCCTAGAAAATTGTAATACCTTCAAAATGACGCTAGAGACGCTCTTCGAGAAGCAGAAAATTACAATTCACAACCTTCATAGTCATGAATTAAGACATTTAATTCAATGTGCACTTGCAAAGTGCAAAAGAGCAAAAATTAAGAAGTTTAAAACAAATTGCTTTCCGGTTAATGCTTGGTTTGACTAGGAATGCAAAAAGGCAAGGAGAATGTGGAAAGAGTCAAACAAGGATAACATAAAGCTCAAAGCTTACAAGCAGTTATTAAGAAAGAAAAAGGTCGATTTCATGGTTTCAAGGAGGGAAGAGCTAATCTTCCTTGGGAAAAATAATCCCAAATTATTTTGGAAGGAGCTCCAACCGCAAAAGATACAAATTGGAAATAATATTACAGTGTCTAAATGGTTTGACTATGCAAGACAACTCTATGAGCAAGTTCCCAAGGTTGACCCTCGCCCCTTGGTCAACACTAATACTGAACTCTTCATGGTACAAAAGGTAGAGACGCAGAGTTATGGGACTGGAAAACCACTCAAACTCTTTTTGGGCTTCTAGTGATTCTAGTGATTCTCTATGGTTGTGAACTATGGGCCAGCAGTACATTCGACATGCAATGGAGACAAATTAAGAAAATTCAGAAGCGTTTGATTACAAACAAAATTAAAATTATAAGTGCAATTCCTTATGATATATGTTAAGTGAAACAAGCACTGCTCCTATTGAAGCAATTGCTATAGTGCGAGTCATGAGGTATTTAAGAAAAATTGAGCAAATGGAAGATGGTAGATGGCCTAAGGTTGTCTTTAATGATAGATTGTGCAAAAGGAAAAAAACTTGGATGCAGCAAAATAACAAATGGTTTAGTAAATGGGGTATTTGCTTGAACACGTGTCCCATAAACAACAAAGATATAAAATCTTTTACTATGCAAAAGTTCCACAAGCGTACTTGGGATAAGGATCTAGGAAGAAAGAAAAATTACTATATTGAAGTGTTTAATCCCACTCATAGTCATCAACCAAAAGCATACATAGAAGTTAATATTTCTTGGAGAGCCAAAATTCTTATTGCTCAGTTAAGGATTAATTCTCATCAACTCTGTTGTGAAACAGGGCGCTGGAAAAGGCCAAAGGAAGTGTGGGAGGAAAGAGTATGCATTTTTTGTTCTTTCAAAAAAGTGGAAACAGAAAAACATTTCATTTTAGAATGTGAGGCCTTCAAAGACAACAGAGAAAGTTATGCAGATATGCTGGCAGCTAGCTCTTGGGATAATCTATTTAGCGAGGGGTTAATCGAGAAGCTAGGAGCACTTATTTTGAAGCTTCATAGAAAAGGGTTAAATACATGAAGCAGATGAAGAAGCAATTTGTCCCATTGGCTATCTTTAGCCTCGTGGACGTTAAAATAATTTCTTTCTTTCTTTCTAAACAAATATTATCTAAAACAAAGTAACAAATTAATCACCAAGTTATCAATACTTGAAAGTTCACCCACTCTAAGATGACCAATATACAAGAGTTCAAAAACATCAAAACAGAGCCTTTTTTTCAAAAAAATATATATATATATATATATACACACAAAAAGATATACATCAATAGAGCAGAAGGATGCAAGGATATATACAGGGAACATATATCTTCTTCCTCAACAGTGTTTGTTTTCTTCTAAATCTGGACCTATCAAATATTCAAGCCTAAGCAAGATTGCAAACCTAAGGCAGCTCACTGGAAACCCTGCCCAATGTCAAATTAGTAGGATTTCCCTTCACTTTAGGTGGGTTCTCCTTTGGCACAAGGAGCAATTCCCTATGTGTGATTGGTCAATCATCCTTTAATATTCTTCAAGAATCACATATAGCAAACAGGAAATTTTTGATGGTGAATTCAATATCCTTGGGCCAAATGGAGTTAAAACGCTTCAAAGCATGAAAAAAAATGTTTAACAATATCAAACACAAGAACTTTAAAAAGTTAAAACAGTGATCAATCCTAGTCATAACAGTGCTGTAAAATTGTATGTTAGCCAACCATACCACAATCATAAAGATGCACTAGCATTTTCATTGCACACTTGCCTCAATATAGAACTCAACCGGTTCATTTACCAAATGAGTCCATGTACCCTTTAGATGGCCAAATCAAAACATGCATGGTTGACTCAATCAACTTGGCCAAGTCCAACTCTAACATGAAAAACTTCTAAAACATTGACAGTTTTTGTAGCATTGGATAGTGTTATGAATATAGTTCATAACAAAATAAATAAATATAAACAATATAAATACCTAGTAATCAAGTAATGATTATGTTAAGAAATCATTAGTTAAGTGAAAAGGCATGTCTAAAAGACATGCTCGGTCATGAAAGGACACCTGCTTAGGTATATATGCGGGTCCTCATTGTAACATTTGTCATCACTTATACATTTTTATATATAATTAATTATTATTACAAAATACCTCTTGTGTATTTTTACATTCAAGCCTACAAGCTATCAATTTTATGCTTCAGTGGTATCGGATATTGGTGGCCACCTGCCTATTCCACTTGGACCCCCAACACCGTCTCTTCCAGTTTTTTGGTTTCCTTAATTGTAGCACAGTTTACTATTTTTGGCAGTTTTTTGGGTCCTGAGCTTTCAGAGCCGTTTTGAGGCCCTAAACGGCATTTTTAGGGAAAACAAAGAGACCAGAAACGTCCCAAACTGGCTTGCCAATTTGTTTTCGGCCTTCTCTTCGAGATCTTCGAAACGAGGTAGTATGATAGCCAAACGGAGATCGTATGCCAAAGTTATGACCCCAGGAAGTTGATGTACCTATTTACCCAAACAGGGCCCACAGTTTTGGCGCTACATCTCCTAAGGTTAGGTTTTTGTATGTTTAGGGCTTTTCATTGTTTCTCAATAATAAATAGGCCTTTGAGCCTCATTGTAACACAGTTCTGAGGCATGTAGCCGCCACATCTCTTCTTAGAGATAAGCTACCATCGCCCGAGCTAGTCTTATTTCCATTCGGTCTGTAAGCATATTTCAGTATTTGATATTAATGAAATGAAGTGTTATTTCTACTGCATCTTTGTATTTATGGTTATATTTGTAATTTGTTGCGTTCTTGTTTAAATCCGGATCATGTGGGTCTTTGAACGTTGTTTGCCAGTTTAGTAAAATTCAAGAAGCATTTCAGTGTTTAGAAAAATCATTTGCAGAAGTTAAAGCATGTCAAAAGGAAATCGATAATAAGGAAGATACTAGCAACAGTGAAGAAACAAAAAAATATCAAGATGATGATCCAGATGAAGTTGATGTTGAAAGTGAAGGAGAAGGGGAGCACTCTAATTCTAATCAATCTAAAATGACAACATTACAATCATCTGATAATTCCAATTTACCTACAAGTAGTTGCAACACTCACACTACCTATGACAAATGTAACAATCACAATTCTGCAAAGAATAAAAATGAAAGAAAAAGACCAGTGCTTGACTATGACTCTAAGATGGACGAGGATCCCTCACCAAATGAACGTGAAGATGAAGCCAACACTATATTAAATACAGAATCTTCTTGAAGTCACACAATCTTGATGCTAAATGTCAAAAAAACAATGTATGGAAGGCAAGATAAAGAGTCAGCTCTGTCAAATGAGAATGCAAGGAATGCTAAGGCTTTGCAAAATGTTGAAGAAGAGCAGGATAGAATGGTCAGAGAAGCACAGAATTGTGCCATCGAGGCACAAAATAAGACAAGAAAGTTAAACACATCTTTGTCATTCGATGAGCATCGCAGAACATCCATTCATAGTCCTTACAGAAAAAAAGAAATGGAACTGGAAGGAGGATGGACAACTAAAACCTCTCACCTGCAACAGGATGGTGATGCGACTGAACAAATGTCCCCCGTTAGAGAAGAAAATGCAGGCAACACAAATTCAGCCTCTACTGGTGGAGCTTTTAATATCCAACAAGAAGAGGGAGAAGGAAGAAGTCCCAGTATTGAAATTATGGTTACTACTGATTCAGATTCAACTATTGGAGATGAGAGTTACCATACAGCTTCAGTTGTTGGAGATTTTGTTTTTCAAACTACAGATCATCACTCGGAGAATGAGAATAGGAACAACAATGAGAACGGTAATATTAGGTCCTCAGTTTCAGTGAGAAGGCACCGTCAAGATCTTCCTACTGTGTCAAAATTAACGCAACTCTATAAAGAATTAGTGATGAAGAAAATAAAATCAATGTCGCTGCCAATCGGGCAGTTCTGGGAAATAGTGCACGACAACAATGCATTCGTTGCTACCACGTCAAATGCCCCTTTGTGATCATGGGGGAGACAATTTGCAAATTGATTCAAGTGTTGAGCAGGGAACCCCTGAAGCGCTCCATCATCGTTCCCTGCACTACCAATCGAAAGTCAAGGTCCCTTTTCTCCGACACCGAGAAAGAAACTAGTCGTGACCCATCACACGAGTGTCGCATTCATTGGCGTCGAGGGGTTCTAAATTCGTTCATATATACATTGGGGGAGGATCCCCAGATGGTTCGTGATGCGTCTATCATCGTGCTGCGAAGTCAATCAAAACCTATCACAATAAAAAAAATTGCCGCCCCACCATTGTCCTCATCTAAAACGTTGTGATGCCAATACATTGGTCATTGTTCTGATTATCGACGAGCCAGTCTGCATAAAAAACTTGGCGTCTATGATGTGTGATGAAATCATGCTCGTACCAGAAATTGCAGCAGTTGGTATGCGGTTGGTAAAGGCAGATACAATGGGACCACGATCACTGCCAAACAATGTGACCACCGTCAAAGTGCATCACTCTCAGTCAAACAGCGTGTTAGTCAGGCGTGACTCCCCGTTAAACAACGTGACAGTTAGGTGTGACGTCCATGGATTATACATAAAAACTATATATAATACTATATAGTTTCATAATAGTTCGATTATATAATTAAAATTAAATTAATTTAAATATATATATATATATATATATATATATATATATATAATATATATATAATATATATATATATATTAAAAAGAAAAAATATTATTATTATTATTATTTAAAATATAATAATAATAAATAATAATAATAATAATAAATAAATAAATAAACTTATTTAAAAAATATATATATACAAATAAAATAAAAACGAAGACAACCCTGGACTCATAATAGAGTTACTAGCGAATTATAGACATTGAGCCACCAGTGACGGCAAATTTCCATATGTCGAGACGACAATCGCAAAGACAATTGCTGACAATAAGCATTGAGGACAAAGCTTTTGAAGGAAGGGGCTATGTTGTGAATAGAATACATAACAAAATAAATAAATATAAACAATATAAATATTAAGTAATCAAGTAATGATTATGTTAAGAAGTCACTAGTTAAGTGAAAGGTCACGAAAGGACACCTGCTTAGGTATATATGCGGGTCCTCATTGTAACATTTGTCATCACTAATACATTTTATATATAAAAAATTATTATTACAAAATACCTCTTGTGTATTTTTACATTCAAGCCTACAAGCTATTAGTTTGATGCTTCAGACAGGTGTTCTAGTCTCAATTTGTGTTTAGGAGACTAAGGAACATGAGATCTTCAAAACCCAAAAAAGGTTTTGCAAGATACTCTTGTGAAACGCCTTAACTAAATTAATTAAACATCATTTAAATTTTTCCTAAGTCTAACTTAGGAAAACTAGCTAATCAATAGTAATTAATTAAAGGTGAGAAAGATCTAGAAACAAACAAAGATTGAGTTTAAGATGATCTAAGTCATTGATACGATTTAATCATGGTCATTGGTGATCCAACGAGAGATTATAAGAGCTGGTCCATACAGATGGAGATGAGACACTTGAGTGTTAGTCTTTGTAGCACCAGACAGGTGTTCTAGTCTCGACTTTGGTCAGAGAGGCTAAGGGACACAAGAGCTCTAGAACTCAGAAGAAAACACTTAGAGATGTCTCAATTAATTTAATTAATCAATAATTAAAAATTTCCTGAGTTTAACCTACCAAAAATTGATCAATTAACAATAATTAATTCAGAAAGGTGAGATTTCTCTAGAAACTCACATGGATCAACTTAGAGATGATCTTAGTTGTTGATGGGGATCTAATCATGGTCGTTGGTTCGCCAATGAGAGATTATAAGAGGTCAATGGGGTTGGAGATATATACACCAGAGAGGTCAATTTCCTTGGCAGATCAAGCACCCAACAGTTGAGCAAAGAGAGTTTGAGCCAATGTGGAAGCAGAGATAGAGGGAGTAGAGACAGTCAGTCCGAAGGAAGATTTCCAGTTTTGAAGAGGCAAAAGCAGGAGGTTGAGTTATTCCACTAGAGGTTGTGCAGGGATTGCATAGGTAGCTTCAGAGTAGCAGATCGATTTGACTAAGCAAGGGGTGGATTCAAGTTCCAGAGGCCGGGAAAACTTTCCAGAGGATTGGAGGATCACTTGCAGCAGTAACAGCAGGCAAGATGCATGACTCAAAGGCAGATTCCAAGAGTGCGAGTTACAAGTTGTGCAGTGTCTGTGCAGGGGTTTTGGACTGCCAATTTTTCTAGGTGTTGTGTCGGGATTGCAGGTGTAGGAGAGAGAAATTACCTCAATAATTTTGCCAGATTTTCTTGCTGAGGATTGCCAATTTTTTGGCACCTAGATTCTAGCCAAATTATTCACTGTTGCATAATAATAAAACCCTTATCTGTTGCACCGGTTTTCCAAAAATGGGTTTTTCTGGGGACAATTGTCCAAAAATAATTGTGTCAATTTTATTATGTGTGCTAGCATTTTCTTAGTTTCCAGCGTTTTATTTTTTTGCAACATTTTTATGGTGAAAATTGCAATTGTGATATTATTCGTTACGTGCCATAACAAATAAACTGCACTTAATTTTTAATCAATTAGAAGAATAATTACCAGTTGTTGCAGTAGATTGCATTGAGCATAGTAGTGAGACATAGGAAGAGAAAGTTCCTTGGCAGATCGAGCTATCCAGCTACAAAGTTCAAGCAGGGAAGAAGAATTTGAGCCAAAATGAAAGAAGAAATAAGATTGAAGAGCATCAAAAGAGTATTCCGGCAGAGATTCTCAGCAGCAAAGCAAGGAGGCAGAAATATTTCAGCAAGAAGGCCGAACAGCCAGTGTGAGTAGCCAAAAACCCAGAACAATTTGTCAAAAGAGGGTTGGCAAAGTTGTCAGAGCTCTGATTGAGCTCTAGAAGGCCAAGCAATTTTTTTCCAAAAGCAGAGGGAGCCAAGATGGCTCAGTTGGAGCCAGCTAACAAGTCATACGATTTTCCCAAACCACGCAGTGCGAATTCCAAGAGGCCAAGTTTTTCAGTGGGATTCAAGCAGGTCAGAGGGAGGCCAAGATAATTTGCAAAAAGGGGGAAATTTTCTTCAAAATTATTTGGCAAAATTATTTTGCAAGAGGATAGCAGATTGGCATCCACATATTGTACTCAGAATTTTTAATGTTGCACAATAAAATAAATCCTCATTTGTTGCAATGGTTTTCCCTTCAGGGTTTTTCCTGGGGACTATTGTCCAAAAATATTGGTGTCATTTTTTTGTGTGAGTGCATATGTTTTCTCAGTTTACTTTATTTTTCACAGCGTAAATTTATTGTTTGGAATTGCAGTGTGATTTATTCGTTGTTTGTCGTAGCAAATAAAATGCATAGTTAAACAATTAGAAGCTAAGTTGCAGGAAACGCAGGGGGAGGGGTCGTTTCCGTACGGAAACGAAATGGAAACGCGTTTCCGCGTACCGTACGGCGTGGAAACGCGTTTCCGTCCGTACGGGCGCGTTTCCCGAAATGGAAACACGCCCATACGGACGGAAACGCGTTTCCACGCCGTACGGGCCCCGTTTCCCACAAAATAACACTTTGTTTTTTTTTGTTTTCTAATTAATTTTTAATTTTTTTTAGGGTTTCTAATCACTTCTAGAAACCATTTCTAAAGTTAAAAAATACCAGTGCCTCTCATTCTCTCATCACACTATTCAGCAAGGAGTTTCTCTTGGAGATTGGCAGTTGTTTATATATATATATAATAATATATATTATTATATATATTCGCGTTTCCCCGTTTCCAAAATTTGGGGAGGTCGCGTTTCGTTTCGCTTCCGCGTTTCGTTTCGCTTCCCCGTTTCCCCGTTTCGTGCAACTTAGATTAGAAGAATAAATTTCTAGTGGCTGCAATTTCAAGGAATCTTCACATGGTATCAGAGCAATAAAGAAAAGATCGGAGTATCAATAGTAATAGGGAGAAAATTTCGCAGTTCAAAGGGAGTTTTAAAGAACTTTTCTTCATATCTGCGCAAGCCACCAAGAAGTGTGAATTGCAAAGGCAAGTGTTTAATTTTCAGTTTGTAGCCAGCAAAAAATTTGATCAACCTCAATTGCAAAGGTTTACAAGTGTCAATTTTCCGAACAGAGGGTTCTGGTGAGCAGTTTAGTCAGTTCATTGAGCAGATCTAAGCGCAGTTGATTTGCATGAAGTTTTGCAGCAGCAGATTAACCCTGGGTCGAAGAGAAAAACACACTTTGAAGGAAACTTCTAGTTTTCTCAAAGGGTTTCCAAGTCTAGGTTCAGGAGGAAATCCACAAATTCCAGTTGTAGCAAGTCGTCCAAGTTTGCCAAAGTAGCTAGTTCAATTTGTCGAGATTGCAGATTGTGTGCCAGTTCCCAGAGTGGGACATCTCGAAGATTGAGTGGGTAGTCACAGTGAGCAGCTGAAGTAAGTACATTATTCAGAGAAGGACATTCAGATGCAAGCATAAGCATATTTGTACATTCCTCAAGGAGTGCGAGCAACAGCAGCATTGTCGCAAGAAAGAGAGACGGCTTCGAGGTTTATTTTCCTAGTTTTTCAGTTTCGCAAGAATGGCCACAGCAAGACTCCGTGATCAGCATAGGCTTGATGGAGCCTCTAACTATGGCATCTGGAAGGCTGGGATGACTTTCCTGCGAGATGAGCAAGGTATGAAGATGTATGCAGAAAACATTGTAGTTGTACCTACATATCAGCAATAGCTAGTGAACTATAACAAGGTGATGTCCAAAGTCAATAGCATGATTCTCGACAGGGTTCAAGATCATATTGTTTAACATGTTGCAGATAAGAATACAAGAAAGGAAATGTGGGATGTCATCGCAAAGATTTATGAGGATACTTTTGAGAATCGGAAGATGTTTTTGAAGGAAAAGCTTAGGGCTACAAAAATACACAAGAGTGAAGGTGTTACATCCCATCTCTCCAAGTTTCAGAGTATTAGAGATGTACTTGTAGTCATTGGAGAAAAACCAGTAGATAGCGAGCTAGTCAGAACAACTCTCAATGGTTTCACCAAGGAGTGGCATACTTTCGTCCAATTTAATTTTGGGCGAGATATGCTACCCAGTTGGGATGGTTTGTGGAGTGATTTCACTTAGGAAGAGATGAGACTTAGACTCATAAACGGTACCAGCAACAACATCAAGATACCGAAAGAAGAGAAGGATGAGGAAAGTGTGGCCCTTGCAACCAAAGGGAAGGCGAAGAAAGGTCCCAATCAGGGACAAGGCTCAAAGGGAGGAAAGAAGAAGAAGAAAGATTTGTCAAAGATCAAATGCTTCAAGTGTGGTGAGTTTGATCACAACAACACCCAGTGTCCCAAGAAGATGAGGAAAAGAAGGGGGAACAACAAATCACAGCTTTGGCTGACATAGATGAGTTAACCTCCAGGTTGGAGGAGTTTGCATTGATGACAACTATACCTCCAGATGGAGGAGGAGCATAGTAATTCAGATTTGCAAGATTGGGCAGAGTCCAAGGAGGATAGCATCAACCAAATGTTTCCTCTTGGATCATTACCTTGGCTACAAGGGCCCCCCGTTTTCAATAGCAGCAAGATCAGTTTCAGTAGGCACAATTAGTTTTTGAGAGACAATTGTTGAGACTAATTTTAGTCAATTACTAGAGGGGAGAAGAGACAGATGCAGCGCAGAAAGTTCCATAGTAGACAGTGCAAATACTAGTTGCAGTCAGAGACTCAAGAGACAGTTGTTGAGCCAATACATGGACATAGTGGATCCATAGATCAGTTCTTAATTGCAGTAGTTGCAGCAGCAGCAACATGAGATCAGATGCAGCGTAGCGAGAGTTGGCAGCCGTGTCGGATGGCACAGTGCAGTGTTAATAGCAGCCCAGATATAGGATGGTTCAACAATAGGGTTAGCAAATGAATCAGAGTATATGCAAAGGCTTGATGGACAATGATAGCATGTTACAAATGTCAGTCATCAACAACGTGAGGGAAGATGTTATGGGAGAGAACACCTTCCTCGCCATTCGGGAGTGTTAGTTTTTGTGGCATCGTATGTGAAATTTTATCTATTGCAGCTACTGGAAATTATTCCTCTAACTCAAAAATTAATTATACAGTTTATTTGATACAGCAAATAATGAATAAAATCACAGTTGCAAATTTCACCATAAAAACGTTACAGAAAATAAAATACTGGAAACTAAGAAATTCTAGCACACACGCAATAATTTTGACACAGTTCTTTTTGGACAAATCACCCTAGAAAAACCCAATGTGGGAAAATAGCGAAAATTTCTAACATGAAATTCTACTGCAGCTACTGATTTATTTCACCTACTTATTCTTCACAATAAGTTATTTACGAAATCCCTTCAACAAATATTAAAATAAATTAGACTACAGTTATCAAATAATTACACAAAGAAAATACATACACAAGAACCAATCACATCAACACAGTTGTGTTTGGACAATTGTCCCGGGATAAACCCAATGTGGGAAAACCAGTGCAACACATGAGGGTTTTATTAATCTTCAGCAACAATTGCTTTTACAAGGAATGATTTTACGGAGAAACTACGAGAAAACACTTGAGTCTTTCCCCTGGAAACTTTCAAACACCTTGGAGACCATTCTCCCACTTCTGTGTCACTTTTGTGTCACTCTGCGCGACTCAACATGGCTCTGCGTCCCTCTACGTCAGCCTGCATGAGGGTTGTGTTTCCCCTAGACTGCGTCTCCCTCTGCATTGTCTCCGAATGTGCCTGCCTCACCTCCTCCTCAGTCACTGAATGTTGCTAATGCCCTCCTCTTCCTCCACCCTACAACTCTCCTTTTGAAATCGATCTACTTCTCTTTGAGAATTGATTTTCCTTGAGATATTGAATATTTGTCGGTGTGTCTCCAAATGATCCTCAAGTCTTCTCTTATACTTTTCTTGTTGATGAATCAACGACCGAGATTAAGTCTCTAATCAACGTCTAAGATTAAAATAGACTTGATCCTCATCTCTTAGAAGCTTCTCACCCTTATCTTTATTAATACCCATTAATATTTTAATTTTCCTAAGTTTAGACTTACGAACCCAATAAAAATATTAATTATTTTAATAACTCCTCATCTAGGTGGAACTTCTCCAAACGATATCTGGGTCTTGGAGATCTCATATGCTTTAGCCTCTCCACCAAATTTCAAGGCTAGAGCACATCCAATGCTACCAAAAAATAACACTCCCTCTTAGCGAGGAATGTGCTCTAGCAATGCTTCACAATAGAAGCATCACACTAATCTTCCGCAGCGGCCCTCTGTGTTGATGCTTGGCCTGCTGCCCGACATCCATTGCACTACTTCTTCCTGTACTACTTCCCATGACACCACCACTGCCACTGCTACATTTGTACTACAGTTCCCTTTCAACATGCTGCATCATGCTACCCATAGCCCAGCCACTGCTAACTGTTGCACTGCAACTCCCGATAGCTATCCATTTCTGCTACTGAAATGGATTCTTCACCATCCCCATCTTCTCCCAGAAATAAACAGAGTTTGTTCTTCCTAGAGCCTTGGTGAGGATGTTTGCCACCTGTTCTACTGTAGGAGTGTACCTCAACTGTAGTGCCCCTCGTCGGACACAGTCTCTGACAAAGTGACACCTGATATCAATATGTTTCGACCGATCATCAAATACTGGATTTTCAGAGAGCTTGATGCAACTTTGATTGTCACACAAAATCCTAGTCGCTTCCATCCTTCTCTTGAATAGATTCATAAGCAATTTCCTAACCCATATGGCTTCGCATGAAGTTGTGCTAGCTGCCATATATTATGCTTCAACTGAGCTCAGAGCCATGGATTTATGCTTTCTACTACACCAGGAGTTCATTCCTGATCCAATGTTAAAACAATACCCAATTGTACTTTTTCGATCTACTGAAACTTCCAGCTCAATCTGCGTCAGTGAACCTACTCACCCTAATGTCATTACCTTGGGTGTACAATACTCCATGCTCAATTGTTCCTTGTATATATCTGAGAACATGTTTGGTTGTTGCCCAGTGCGCCCATTTGGGCTCCACCTTGAACTGACTGAGGGTGTTGACAGCATAACAAATGTCTGGTCTGGTATTGACCAGATACATCAGGGACCATATACGCTACCTGTACAAGGTGGGATCAACATCTTTGTCTTTTGATGCATCAATCTTCTTCCAGTTGGTGATCATTGGAGTAGCCATAGGTCTACAGTCCTGCATCCTGAATCTCTTCAAGAACTCTGTAGCATATCTCCCTTGTCCAAAGAAGATCTCACCCTTCTGTTGCCAAACTTCCAACCCCAGGAAATAATGCATCTGTCCCAAATCCTTCATGTCGAATTCTGTGGCTAGGTTCTTCTTGCAGTCTTTGATGAACCTGGATGATCCTGTCAAGAAAAGATCATCCACATATAACACCAGGATTAGAGGCTCATTCTCTACAATAAGATAGTAGAGATTAGGATTCGCGTCACTCTTGACGAACCCCATCTTCTGCAAGTAGCCATCAATTCGACCATACCATGCTCTAGGTGCTTGTTTAAGCCCATACAGGGCTTTCTTTAATCTGCATACATGAGATTTCTTCTCATGTGTCTCAAAACCCTCTGGTTGTTCAATGTATACTTCCTCTTCTATCACCCTGTTCAAGAATGTCGTCTTGACATCCATCGGGTGAATCTCCCACCCCATTTGTGCTGCAAGGGGTATCCCGTTTCTAATAGAAGTATACCTGGCTACCGAGGCGAAGGTTTCTTCATAGACTATCCCTTCATTCTAAGCATACCCCTTAGCCACAAACTTGGCTTTGTATTTCTCACTATTGTTTGCAGTATATTTGACTTTGTAGATCCATCTCGAACCTACCACTGACCTGTGTTGAGGCCTAGGTACCACTTCCCAAACATCATTGACCATTATAGAACTGTATTCCTCCACCATAGTATCTACCCATACTTGATGCTAAACGGCCTCCTGAAAACTAGATGGTTCCCCAACCTGAGCTACTAGGGTCCGGTATCTGTCTGGTTGTCTTCGCTCCCTTTTGTCATTTCTGGGTGCTTCAATGAAGTTCTCTGCATCCCGTAGAATTTGTCGAAGTTCCCGGCTCGTTCTTCCATTGGTAGTGGGTACATCTATCAACCCTTCCTCTTCCTAAGATTCCTCCTATTATGAAGCTTTCCCTTTAGGAGAATTGTTGGTACTAGTTTCTACTGGTCGAAGTGGTTGGACCAATAGATCGTCTTTTGACTACTCCTCTGAAGGCATTTCTCAGGACTTCCTGAAATCTCTGTCCTCCACGAACTTTACATCTCGTCAAACTACTACCTTCCTACTCCATGGAAGATAAACTCTATATGCCTTAGCATTCTCGCTATATCCCACAAGATATCCTTTGTCACTAGTTTGATCTAATTTCTTTCCCTTTTCTTCGGGTATACAACTATACGCCAAACTCTCAAATATCCTGAAATGACTACTTCAGCTGTCTTCCCGATGAAGACCTTTTTTGGAGTGATTTTGCCCAATGCCCTGTGTGGAGTCTTGTTCTGCACATAAATTGTCATGTTGCATGTTTCTGCCCACAAGAATTTGGACATATCCTGATCATAAAACATTTCCCTAGCTACTTCCACAATAGTCCTATTTTTCCTTTCTGATACTCCATTCTTCTCCGAATTGTAGGGAGTTGTCCACTCTCTTCTGATGGCTTCCCTAACACAAAAATTGGTGAAGTCCTTGTCAACATACTCTCCACCATTGTCTGAGTGCAACACTTTTATCCTTTTTCCTGTTAGATTCTTCACTAGGGCCTTGAACTCTTTGAATCAACCAAAACCCTCATCCTTGTTTTCATAAAGTAGATCCAAGTCTTCCTGGAATGGTCATCAATGAAGGTGTATCAATCCTAGAACACTCTTAGCTCTATTGTTACTTCTGGAAAACTCTGCTTTGGCATACTTGCCTATAGCACACCCTCTGCATACATCATCTCGTTCGGTACTTAGTTTTGGAACTCTTGATACTGTTTTCCTGAGAATTTTCAAAGCCCCATGGTGTAAGTGTCCCATCCTCCTGTGCCATAGTTCATTCAAATATTTATCCCCATTGCTGCCTATCAGTGCCATTGGAGATTCTAGCTGTAATCTATACAGTCTGTTACTTTTGATTCTAATCTAGGCCTTCTTTTTCCAACTCGGGTGTTTGACATATACTTTCTCCTTAATAAAGAAAACGTCATAGCCCTTGTTTTGAAGTTAAGATACGGAGAGTAAGTTCATCCCCAATTCTGGCACAAGCAGCACATTGGTTGCTCGAAGTCGTTGTCTTGCTTCAATTTGAAAGACTACAATACCTCTTCCTATGGGGGTACACTTTTCCTTATTTCCCATGGTGATCTGAAAATTCATCCTTTCTTCCTGATAATCTAAAAAACAATCTCGAATTCCTGTCATATGCCAAGAAGCTCTACTATCTATATACCAAACCTTAGAGGAGGCAAAGCTTACTAGGCAAGCTACTTCTTCTTCCAGTCTGGAAGCTAACATAGAATAATCATGATCCATGTCTCTTGTGCTATCTTTTGGAAATCTGTGTGAGTCCCTTTGAGTTGATGCCTCTGCATCATGCTCTTGACCCATAGTCAATTATTCTCTCCTGTTGTCGGATCTCTACTCTAATACCATGTGAAAAGTTCTAACCTGAAATTCTACTGTAGATATTGATTTATTTCACCTACTAATTCTTCACAATAAGTTATTTACGAAATCCCTTCAGCAAATATTAAAATAAATTCTACTGCAGTTATCACAGAATTACGCAGAGAAAATACATACACAAGAACCAATCACATCAACACAGTTGTTTTTGAACAATTGTCCCCAAAAAAACCCAATGTGGAAAAACTGGTGCAGCAGATGAGGGTTTTATTAATCTTTAGCAGCAATCGCTTTTACAAGGAATGATTTTACAGAGAAATTGAGAGAAAACACATCAACCATTCCCCAAGAAACTTTATGACACCTTGGAGACCCTTCTCCCACTTCTGTGTCACTTTTGCGCCACTCTACGTGACTGAGCGTGGCTCTGCGTCCCTCTGCGCCAGCCTGAGTGAGGGTTGTGTCTCCCCAGGACAGTGTCTCCCTCTGCGTTGTCTCTCAATTTCCCTGTGTCACATCCTCCTCAGTCACTGACTGTTGTTGATGCCCTCCTCTTCTTCCACCCTTCAACTCTCCCTCTGAAACCGATCTCCTTGTGAAAATTCTATCACTGCAGCAACTGATTTACTTTCCCTACTTATTTCATCAAAAGTTATTCATGAAATTACTTCAACAAACATTAAAATAAATACTGTTGCGGATATCACAGCATAATACAGAAACAAACATATGCACACATTGACACACTTATTTTGTACTAATGTCCCCGAAAAAACACAATGTGGGATAACCGGTGCAGCAAGGGAGGATTTTATTATTCAGTAATTTTCTAGTACAACAGGGTGCCAAATTGGCTTACCCACAGATAGACAAATTTCTAGCACTTCTTCTGAACACTGCATAGGCCCTATTGACCTTTGCGTCAGCGTGAAACCCTCTGTGTCAACCTACTAAGGCTCTCCGCAGCCTCTCTAGCCTTTTGCATGGATGACGCAGGCCCTTTTGCCACTGCGCAGTCTCTGCTGCCTCTGTGTGGCTTCCTCTGGCTCTGCGTCTACCTCTGCGCTAATCTCCCATCTCTCTGTTCCGTACTTGCTGCCTCCCGACTGCTCTCCAGAACACTGGTTCAATTTCTCAGCAAACCCCGCTCCATAAATTGAACTGACTGGTCTCCCTCAATATGTTCTCCAAGTGACCCTCAAGCCTCCTCTTATACTTTTCCTATTTACATCTCAACAACCGAGATTAGGTCCCTAATCAGCGGATAAGATTAGATCTGGCTTGATCCATGTCTTTTAGATCATTCCAACACAGATTCATATTAATACACATTAATATTTTATTTTCCCTAAGTTTAAACTTAGGGACTTCAGTAAAAATATTAACTATTTTAATATCTCCTGATCTATTTAGAATCTATCCAAACCCTTTCTGGGTATTGGAGACCTCATGTGCCCCAACCTCTCCACCAAATTTCATGGCTAGAGCACATACGACGCTACCCCAAATCAACACCCCCTCTTAGCGAGGATTGTCCTCTAGCAATACTCTTCATTGAGTATTACTTTGATCATCTGACATCGGTACCTGTGCTGATGCTAGACTTTCCTGCCCAACATTCTCTACACTGTTGTATCCTGTACTGCTACCCATGGTTCTGCCACTGCCACTGCTGCATCTGTCCAACAACTCCCTCTACATTCGTGCTGCTGCTGGTCCTTTCTCCCAACATTGCATCTGCACTGCAACTCTCTCTGCATCTATGTTGTTGCTGGTCCTTTCTCCTAACACAACATCTGCACTGCAACTCCCTCTTCATTCATGCTACTAACACACTACTTTTGAAAGGGGTTCTTTAACATCCCCATCTTTTCCCTGAAGTAACCAAATTTTGACTTTGCAAGGGCCTTGGTGAGGATATTTGCCACTTGTTCCCCTGAAGGAGTGTATCTCAACTGTACAGCTCCTCGTTGGACACAATCTCTAACAAAGTGACACTGGATATCAATGTGCTTCGACCTATCATGGAATACTGGATTCTCAAAGAGTTTGATGCAACTCTGATTATCACACATGATCTTGGTCGCCTCCATATTTCTTCTAAATAGGTTTACCAGCAGTTTTCTAAGCCATATGGCCTCACACAACATTGTGCTTGATGCCATATATTCTACCTCAGACGAGCTCAAAGCCATAGACTTCTATTTCCTACTGCACCAGGAGGTCATTCCTGATCCAATGTTGAAACAATACCCAGAGGTACTTTTCCGATTCACTGAACTTCCCACCCAATCTACATCAGTAAATCCACTCAACCTGATATCCTCCCCCGTGGTGTATAAGAGCCCATAATCAACTGTTCCCTGTAAATACCTCAGAATGTGTTTGGCTGCTACCCAGTGAGCCCTCTCTAGTTCCACCATGAACTGACTGAGGGTGTTGACATTATAGCAAATATTTGGCCTGGTATTGACTAGATACATCAGGGACCCTATGAGCTATCGGTATAGGGTGGGATTGACATCCTTGTCTTCTGATGCATCAATCTTGTTCCAATTGGTGATCATTGGCATAGCCATAGGTCTACAGTCTCCCATCTTGAACCTTTTTAGGATTTTTGTAGCATACCTTCCTTGCCCAAGGAAGATTTCTCATTTCTGCTACCAAACTTCCAACCCCGGGAAATAGCGCATTCGTCCCAAATCCTTCATATCAAACTTTGTGGCCAGATTCTTCTTGCAGTCTTCAATGAGTCTGGATGATCCTGTCAAGAAGATATCATCCACATATAATACTAAGATAAGTGGCTCGTTCTCTATGACCAGATAGTAGAGATTCGGATACGCGTCACTCTTCACAAACCCCATCTTTTGCAAGTAGCCATCTATTTGACCATACCACGCTCTTAGTCGCTGCTTCAGCCCATACAAGGCCTTCTTTAGTCTGCATACATGAGACTTCTTCTCATGAGTCTCAAAGCCCTCTGGTTGTTCAACGTATACCTCTTCTTCTATTACCACGTTTAAAAATATCGTCTTGACATCCATCTGATGGATCTCCCATCCCATCTGGGCTGCAAGAGATATCACGGTCCTCATAGATGTATACCTGGATACCGGGGCGAAGGTTTCCTCATAATCAATCCCTTCCTTTTGAGCATACCCCTTAGCCACAACCCTGGCCTTGTATTTTTCAACATTGTCGTCCGCAACATATTTGATCTTGTAGATCCATCTTAAATCTACCACAAAACTGTCTTGAGACCTTGACACCACCTCCCAGACATCGTTTACCATTATGGAGTTATACTCCACCATCGCATCTAGCCAGACCTGATGCTAAGCTGCCTCCTTGAAGTTGGCACTTTCCCCATCCTGAGCTACTAACGCCCGATACTTGTTTGGTTGTTTTTGCTCTTTTACTGTTCCTTGGCTCTCTGATGAAGTTCTCTGCATCACGCAGAATATGACGAATTTCCCTGCTAGTTCTTCCTCTGCCAGCAAGTGCTTCTATTTGCTCCTCCTCCTCATCCTGAGAATCTTCCTGATCTGAGGAAGAATTCTTCACTTTCGTTGGTTGAAGAGGCATGACCAACGGATCCTCTCTCGACTGCTCCTCGAAAGGCATTTTGCAAGATCTTTTGAAAGCTTTGTCCTCCATGAACTTTACATCTCGTCGTACTACTACCTTCCTGCTTCCTGTAAGATAGACTCTGTATGCCTTAGCGTTCTTGCTATATCCTACCAAATATCCCCTTTTTGCAGTCTGATCCAACTTCTTCCTCTTTTCTTCGAGTATGTGACAATATGCTAAACTCCCAAATATACTGAAATGACTGACTTCAAGCGTCTTCCCAGTGAAGACTTTCTTTGCAGTAATCTTTCCCAATGCCCGATGAAAAGTACTGTTCTAAACGTAGACAGCTATGTTGCATGCTTCCGCCCAGAGGAAATTTGGCATATCCTAATCATACAGCATCGCCTTAGCTGCTTCTACAATAGTCCTGTTTTTCCTTTCTGCCACCCCATTCTGCTCCGGATTGTAGGGAGTTGTCCACTCTCTTCTGATGCCCTCCTTAGTGCAATAATCAGTGAAGTCCTTATCGACAGACTATCCACCATTATCTGAGCGCAAGACTTTTATTTTCTTACCTGTTAGATTCTCCACTAGAGCCTTGAACTCCTTGAATCAACAGAAAACCTCATCCTTGGTTTTCAGAAAATAGATCCAAGTTTTCCTCGAGTGGTCATCAATGAAGGTAAGGAAATACTCGGCACCGTTGAGAGCTTTGATGGACATAGGTTTGTAGATATCTGAGTGTATCAATCCTAGTACACTCTTGGCCCTGTGGTTGCTCCTGGGAAATGCCACCTTGGCATATTTTCCTAGAGTGCATCCCCTGCATACATCATCTCGTTCCGTACTCAGATCCGGAACTCCGATTACAGTGCTCATGAGAATTCTCAGAGCTCCATGGTGCAAGTGACCCATCCTTCTGTGTCATAGTTCGTTCAAGTCTTTGTCCCCATGACTGCCTATTAGTGCCATTGGAGATTCTAGTTGTGATCTATACAACCGATTACTTTTCATCCCAATCTACACTTTCTTTTTCCAGCTCGGGTGTTTGACGTATACCTTTTTCCTTGATGAAGTAAATATCATAGCCCTTGCCTTGTAGTTGTGACACGGAAAGTAAATTCATCCCCAATCCTGGTACATGCAGCACATTTGTGGCACGGCACTGTTCTCGTGATTCTGTCTGAAAAACTATGGTACCCTTTCCTACTGGAGTACACTTTGCCTTGTTCCCCATGGTGATTTGAAAATTCATCTTCTCTTCTCGATATTCCGAGAAACACTCCCTGATTCTCATCATATGCCATCGGGCTCCACTATCTATATACCACACTTCTGATGATGCAACACTAGTCATGCACGCCACTTCTTCTTCCAACCTAGAAGCCAACATAGAGAAATTGAAATCTCTCTCTCTTGTGCAATCTTCTGAAAATCTACATGAGTCCCCTGAAGTGGATGCCTCGCATCGTGGTCTCGACCCATAACTGATTTTCCCTTTCTGTCTCTACTTACTTGCTCTAGTACCATGTGAAAATTCTATCACTGCAGCAACTGATTTGCTTTTCCTACTTATTTCATCATAAGTTATTCATGAAATTACTTCAACAAACATTAAAATAAATATTGTTGTAAATATCACACCGTAATACAGAAACAAACATATGCACACATTGACACAGTTATTTTGGACTAATGTCCCCGAAAAAACCCAATGTGGGAAAATTGGTGCAGCAAGGGAGGATTTTATTATTCAGCGATTTTCTAGCACGACAAGGTGCCAAACTGGCTTACCCACAGATAGACAATTTCCAACACTTCTTCTGAACCCAGCGTAGGCCCTACTGACCTCTACGTCAGCCTAAAACCCTCTACGTCAGCCTACTGAGGCTCTGTGTCAGCCTACTAAGACTTTGTGCAGCCTCTCTGGCCTTCTACATCACTCTTGCAGCTTTTGCATGGATGGCGCAAACCCTTCCGGCTCTGCACAGTCTCTGTTGCCTCTGCGTGGCTTCCTCTGGCTCTATGTCTACCTCTTCTGCCTCTATGTGGCTTCCTCTGGCTCTGCGTCTACCTCTTCTGGCTCTGCGTTGAGCTCGCGTGTAATGACCCACTTATCGTAAATTAATATTTATGAAATTAAATAAAATTAATTAAGTTATAAATTATAAATTAAATAAATCAAAATTAAATCATTAATTAAATAGATAAACTTTATTTCAAATTAAGATATGCAGATAAAATCAAATCAAATTTTGTTTATAAAAATCGACACGCATCATAATTTAGACACGGTGATGGAGGATGTCGGTAAATGGAAACTTATAAGAAGGAAGGGGCAGTTGGAGGCAGGGAGAGAAAAAGGAGGAGAAAAACTTATACACAAAGTTTGTTTATCATCAAGAAGAGTTGAGGCCTTACTTGTTCTGAGGTTTCTAGGCACGGGGGAACAGTCTGCTTCAACTGAGAAGTTTACTGGACTGAGTAGCGAGGTTCTGCTCAGTTTGGCTAGGTGGTTTCAGTTTTTTGGTAACCGAAGCAGGAGTACTTTGAGGCATCATCGACCGTAAGATTACAGGTAAGTACTTTCATTGGTTTTGTCAATTAAATTTATAAAATTCATGAATTTTCATCACAGGATCATGATGTATAATTCTAGAAGCACTTACTGTCTCTGCAATGGCTGTAATATTCTGTTATTTCATACTCTGTTCATAGGGAATAGTTGTTTAAATTATTCACAGTTCTTACATCCCATCTCTCTATTTCATACTTGTTGCCTCCTCACTGCTCTCCAGACCACTGGTTCAATTTCTCAACAAACCCCACTCAAGAAATTGAACTAGCTGGTCTCCCTCAATATGTTCTCCAAGTGACTCTCAAGCCTCCTCTTATACATTTCTTGTTGACATCTCAACGGCCGAGATTAAGTCCCTAATCAACGGCTAAGATTAGATCTAGTTTGATCCAGTCTATTGGACCATTTTAACACAACTTCATATTAATACACATTAATATTTTATTTTCCCTAAGTTTAGAGTTAGGGATTTCATTAAAAATATTAATTATTTTAATATCTCCTGATTTGTTTAGAATCTGCCCAAACCCTTTCTGGGTATTGGATATCTCATGTGCCCAAACCTCTCCATCAAATTTCGTGACTAAATCACATCCAATGCTACCCCAAATCAACACTCCTCATTGAGAATCAATTTTCCTTGAGAGACTGAGTATCTTTCGGTGTGTCTCCAAATGATCCTCAAGTCTTCTCTTATACTTTCCATGTTGATTAATCAACGGCTAAGATTAAAACAGACTTGATCCTTGTCTCTTGGAAGCTTCTCACCCTTATATTTATTAATAGTCATTTATATTTTAATTTTCCTAAGTTTAGACTTAGGAACCCATTAAAAATATTAATTATTTTAATAACTCCTCATCCGGGTGGAATTTCGCCAAACGATTTCTGGGTCTTGGAGATCTCATATGCCTTAGCCTCTTGATCAAATTTCAAGGCTAGAGCACATCTGATGCTATCAAAAATCAGTGCAACAGTGAGGGCTTTTATTAATAATATTCAACAGCAAATCTGAGTACAATCTGGATGCCAAAAACTGGCAATCCAAAGCAAGAAAATCTAGCAAAGATATACCCTAAGCAACCTCGACACTCGTGCTTCCTAACTAGTGTTCCTTGACTCGAGCATTCCTGCACTGAAAATAACTCATCCTCTTGTTGTTGCCTCTTCTCTTCCACCTACTACTCACCCTCTAGCTCTATCTTCTCTATTGAGTTGCTGCTTCTGAGAAAATTAAATTGCCTAGGCAACTAAGTATCTGCAGGCCTCCTCTTATAATCCATTGTTGGAGCACCAAAGGCCAAGATTAAAACTTAATCAATGGATAGGACCATATCTGGATCGATCTATGTGAGTTTCTGGATGATTCTCACCTTATCTCAATTAATACTAATTAATTAACGATTTTCCCTAAGTTTAGACTTAGGAAATATTTAAAAATCGATTAATAATCTAAATTAGTCACTTCTAGGTGGAATTTCCAGAAACGATTTCTAGGTTTTGGAGATCTCATGTATTCTAGCCTCTCCACAAAATTCCATGACTAGAACACATCCAAAACTAACACTCCATCTTAGCAACGAATGTGTTCTAGTGCTCTACTGCACATAATGTGACAGTGTCGTGTCTCTGCATCATCACCTGTCACGTTGTTGATGTCTGGTCATACTGCCCACCAAACACTGAGAACCTCTGATATATGTTGCATCTGTGTTGTTGTTGACCCTGTTGAACTACTGCAACACTGCATCTGCACTGCAACTCCCTCTCATCTGTTGTTACTACAACTACAACAACTGCGACTGAGAAGCATCCAAAATAGCTTGTCCCTGCCACTAAAACAGGTTCTCCACCATACCCATATGTTCTGTAAAATAAACGAACATAGCTCTCCCTAAAGCTTTTGTTAGTATATCTGCAACCTGCACTTCTGTGGGAACATATTGTAGCTGGATTACTCCTCGTTGTACACAATCCCCGAAGAAGTGACACCGAATATTGATGTGCTTTGACTTGTCATGAAACACTAGATTCTCAGAGAGCTTGATGCAACTTTGATTATCACAATAGACATTGGTTGCTTCCATCCTCTACCTGAACAAGCTCACTAGCAGTTTCCGAAACCATATAGCTTCTCATGTCGCTGTGTTGGTTACCATGTACCCTGCTTCTGCAAAGCTCAGTGCTACTGACTTCTACATCCTGCTACACCAAGAAACCATCCCTTATCCAACACTGAAGCAGTACCCAAAGGTACTTTTCCTGTCCACTGAACTGCCTACCCAATCTGCATCTATGTACCCACAAAGTCTAACATCATCCCCTTGAGTATATCTCAATCCATACTCTACTCTGAAGCGAATATATCTCAAAATATGCCTCGCTGTTGCTTATGAAAATTTCTAGCCTGAAATTCCACTGCAACTACTAATTTATTTCACCTACTTATTCTTCACAATAGGTTATTTACGAAATCCCTTTAGCAAATATTTAAAAAATTTCTACCGCAGTTATCACATAATTACATAGAGAAAATACATACATAAGAACCAATCATATCAACACAGATGTTTTTGGACAATTGTCCCCGAAAATATCCAATGTGGGAAAATCGATGTTGCAAATGAGGGTTTTATTAATCTTCCGCAACAATCGCTTTTACAAGGAATGTTTTGCAGAGAAACTGAGAGAAAACACCTGAGACTTTCCCCTGGAAACTTTATGACACCTTGGAGACCCTTCTCCCACTTTTGCATCAATTATGCATCACTCTGCATTACTTAGCGTGGCTCTGCATGGCTCTACGTCCCTCTGCGTCAGCCTATCTGAGGGTTGTGTCTCCCTTTGCATTGTCTCTCAATGTCCCTGCATCACCTCCTCAGTCATTGACTGTTGTTGATGCCCTCCTCTTCCTCCACCCTACAACTCTACCTCTGAAATCGGTCTCCTTCTCTGTGAGAATCGATTTTCCGTGAGATACTGAGTATATGCCAGTGTGTCTCCAAATGATCCTCAAATCTTCTCTTATACTTTTCATGTTGATGAATCAATGACCGATGATTAAGTTTCTAATCAACGACTAAGATTAAAACAGACTTGATCCTTGTCTCTTAGAAGATTCTCACTCCTATCTTTATTAATACCCATTAATATTTTAATTTTCCTAAGTTTAGACTTAGAAACCCATTAAAAATATTAATTATTTTAATAACTCCTTATGCAGGTGGAATTTCTCCAAATGATTTATAGGCCTTGGAGATCTCATATGCCTTAGCCTCTCCACCAAATTTCAAGGCTAGAGCACATCCGATGCTAACAAAAATCTAGACTCCCTCTTAGCAAGGAATGTGCTCTAGGAATACTTCACCATAGAAGCATCACATTGATCCTCCGCATCAGCCCTCTGTGCTGATGCTTGGTCGATTCACCCACATCCATTGCACTATTGCTCCATGTACTGTTGCCCATGACACCACCACTGCCACTGCTACATCTGTATTGCAGCTCCCTCTCAACATGCTACAGCATGTTGCCCATAGCACTGTCACTACTAACTGTTGCACTGCAACTCGCAATACCTATCCATTTCTGCTACCGAAATAGATTCTTCACCATCCCCATCCTTCTCCTGAATAGATTCACAAGCAATTTCCTAAGCCATATGGCTTTGCACGAAGTTGTGCTAGCTGCCATGTATTCTGCTTCAATTGAGCTCAGAGCCATGGATACATCAGGGACCCTATAAGCTGCCTGTACAAGGTGGGATCAACGTCTTTGTCTTCTAATGCATCAATCTTCTTCCAGTTGGTGATCATTGGAGTAGCCATAGGTCTACAGTCCTGCATCCTAAATCTCTTCAAGATCTCTATAACATATCTCCCTCGTCCAAGGAAGATCTCAGCCTTCTGCTGTCAAACTTCCAACCACAGGAAATAATGCATCTGTCCCAAATCCTTCATGTCGAATTTTGTGGCTAGGTGGTTCTTGCAGTTTTTGATGAGCTTGGATGATCCTGTCAGCAAAAGATCATCCACATATAACACTAGGATTAAAGGCTCAATATCTACGACAAGATAGTAAATATTAGGATCTGCGTCACGCCTGACGAACCCCATCTTCTGCAAGTAGCCATCAATTCGACCATACCATGCTCTAGGTGCCTATTTAAGCCCATACAAGGCTTTCTTTAATCTACATACATGAGATTACTTCTCATGTGTCTCAAAACCCTTTGGTTGTTCAATATATACTTCCTCTTCTATCAGCCCGTTCAAGAATGTCGTCTTGACATCCAATTGGTGAATCTCCCACCCCATTCGTGTTGCAAGGGATATCACAGTTCTAATAGAAGTATACTTGGCTACTAGAGCGAAGGTTTCTTCGTAGTCTATCCCTTCCTTCTGAGCATACCCTTAGCCACAAACCTGGCTTTGTATTTCTCCACGCTATCGTCTGCAACATATTTGACATTGTAGATCCATCTCAAACCTACTATTGACCTGTCTTGAGGCCTAGGTACCACTTCTCAGACAACAATGACCATTATAAAATTATATTCCTTCACCATAGCATCTACCCATACTTGATGTTGAACAGCCTCCTCAAAACTAGACGGTTCCCCAACTTGAGCTAATAGGGCCTGGTATATGTCTGGTTGTTTTCGCCCCCATTTGTCATTCGTGGGTGCACTAATGAAGTCCTTTGCATCCCGTAGAATTTGTCGGAGTTCCTGGCTCATTCTTCCACTATAGTGGGTACATCTATCGGCTCTTCCTCTTCCTATATTCCTCCTATTCTGAAGCGTTCGCTTTAGGAGAATTGTCAGTACTAGTTTCTGTTGGTGAAAGTGGTTGGACCAACAGATCGTCTTTTGATTGCTCCTCCGAAGGCATTTCTTAGGATTTCTTGAAAGCTCTGTCCTCCATGAACTTTACATCCCATCAAACTACTACCTTCCCACTCCCTAGAAGATAGACAATATATGCCTTAGCATTCTCATTGTATCCCACAAGATATCCTTTCTCACCAGTTTAATCTAATTTTTTCCTCTTTTCTTCGGGTATACGGCAATATGCCAAACTCCAAAATATCCTGAAATGACTTACTTTGGGTCTCTTCCCGGTGAAGACCTTTTATGAAATGATTTTGACCAATGCCCTGTGTGGAGTCCTGTTCTGCACATAAACTGTCGTGCTGCATGCTTCTGCCCATAGGAATTTGGGCATATCCTGATCATACAGCATTTCTCTAGCTACTTCACAATAGTCCTATTTTTCCTTTCTGTTACTCCATTCTGCTTTGGATTGTAGGGAGTTGTCCACTCTCTTATGATGGCTTCCCTAACGCAAAAATTGGTGAAGTCCTTGTCAACATACTCTCTACCATTGTCTGAGATGCAACATTTTTATCTTCTTTCCTATCAGATTCTCCACTAAGGCCTTGAACTCTTTGAATCGACCAAAACCTCATCCTTGGTTTTCAGAAAGTATACCAAGTCTTCTTGGAATGGTCATCGATGAAGGTGACGAAGTATTCGGCACCACTAAGAGCTTTTGTGAACATCGATCCGCAGATGTCTAAGTCTATCAATCCTAGAACACTCTTAGCTCTATTGTTACTTCTGGAAAATGTTGCTTTGGCATACTTGCCCAGAGCACACCCTCTACATACATCATCTCGTTCGGGACTTAGTTCTTGAACTCCTAATACTGTTTTCCTGAGAATTCTCAGAGCCCCATGGTGTAAGTGTCCCATCCTCCTGTGCCATAGTTCATTCAAATCTTTATCCCCATTGTTTCTTATAAGTGCCATTGGAGATTCTAGTTGTAATCTATCCAGCCTGTTACTTTTGATTCCACTATGGGTCTTCTTTTTCAAACTCGAGTGTTTGACATATACTTTCTCCTTAATGAAGAAAACGTCATAGCCCTTGTTTTGAAGATGAGATACCGAGAGTAAGTTCATCCTCAATCCTGGCACATGCAGCACATTGGTTGCTCAAAGCCGCTCTCCTGCTTCGGTTTGAAAGTCTACAGTTCCTCTTCCTACAGGGATACACTTTGCCTTATTTACCATCGTGATCTGAAAATTCATCCTTTCTTCCTGATAATCTGAAAAATATTCTTGAATTCCTGTCATATTCCAGGAAGCTCCACTATCTATATACCAGACCTCAAAGGAGGCAAAGCTTGCTAGGCAAGCGACTTCTTCTTCCAGTCTGGAAGCTAACATAGAATCATTGTGATCCATGTCTCTTGTGCTATCTTCTGGAAATCAGCATGAGTCCCTTTGAGTTGATGCCTCTGCATTATGCTTTTGATCCATAGTCGATTCTTCTCTCCTATTGCCAGATCTCTGCTCTGATACAATGCGAAAATTTCTAACCTGAAATTCTACTACAGCCACTGATTTATTTCACCTACTTATTCTTCACAATAAGTTATTGACGAAATCCCTTCAACAAATATTAAAATAAATTCTACTGCAGTTATCACATAATTACACAAAGAAAATACATACACAAGAACCAATCAGTTTGTCTATTTTGTTGGGTTGAAATCATTTTTCCATGGCCTCCTAGTGAGCATTGTGGGTACACTATGAAGCAATGTTGCATTAATCGTACTCGGGATTAAATCGGCGCGGGGAAAAAATCGGAAAAAATCGGAATTATCTAGAAAAAATCGGAAAAAAATCATTTGGTACAAAAAATATTCATTTTTTTCAATTTTTTTAATATCTAAACCATCTACAACATAAAATAAATACATTGACACATAAATATGATAAAAAACTAATATATAAGATGTTTAATATCATTTCTAGCGCTAAAATCACACATAACATTGAATCATGTCCTGAATAGTAAGTCCTGACTCCTGAGTCCCAACTCAGCCTCAAAATATCAACAAAAAATATGATAATGTATCTCATCATGTCATAATGTCATATACAACAAAATGAAAGTCTAATCCTATTGATTTCCTCTGCCCCTCTTGCGAGAAAATGCCACAGCTTTCCCTTTCCCTCTAGATGTAGATGCTGGTGCCTGTGCTGGTGGAGATGGCAGTGGAGTCTGATGTGCTCTAGAAGCTGAAGAACTAGAAGTAGGAGGTATAGGAGGTAGACCACGTCCTCTACTGGTGGCAATGGTAGCCCAGGCAGGCGGTGTCACCTCCTCCTCCTGTTCCTCCTCCTCCTCCTCCTCCACCTGCTCCTCCTCCTGCTCCTGCTCCTCCTCCCCCTCCACTACATCTTGCACTAACCAATCATCAGCAGACTCTATGAGAGGCCTCTCGGCCTCAACCCTCCATGCAACAGTGGTGTCAGTCCCATCCAATGAGATGGCATCCACATCAGGTGTCCTCTCAAGTTGTCTCACCCACAATCGAAGATTGTAGTAGACGTAGACCATGTCATTAAGTCGCTAGGACTCCAACCTGTATAAAGATCATGAAATAATAATTAATAATTATAAAAAAAATATTGTTTAATGAATTCAAAAAATTATTTGGAAATTTGCAATATTTTAAATGTTTAAGTGTTAACCTGTTGCGCTTCTTGTTGTGTATTTTTTCAAATACACTCCAATTGCGCTCACATCCTGAGGAGCTACATGTTTGGCTGAGGATGCGAATGGCAAGCTTTTGCAGAAGGGGTACCCTGCCACCATACATTTTCCACCATGCATCTACAACAAAATTACAAATAAAATTTTAAATAAACATAAGAAAAAAATGGAATTTGAAGAGACAATGAAATTTGAAACAAAGTTACAAACTAAAAAATACCTAGCATTTTAATCATCCTATCATTGACAGCCATCTCAAAGCCAAATGTGCCACCTGCCATCCTATATGTCTCAATTTGTTTAGAGATCTCTATACGTTGTTCTGGAGATCGCACCATCTTCTAGACACAGGATAAGAATCCATCCATGATCTCAGCATCAAAATCAAGCCCACATGCATAAGAAAATGCAGGGTTCAGGAAAAGCCCTGCAACATGAATGGGATGATGGAGTGTGTTGTTCCATCGCTCATCAATCACTCCCCATAGAAGGAGTTGTTTCTAAAACCCATCATCTCCCTTGTCATCATAGTAGGCAGAAATGCCTTCTTTGGCCCTGTCCATGGCTTCATACAAATAGCCCATTGCGGACTTCTCACCATCAACCAACCAAAGAACCTTTACCAAAGGTTTAGTAACAGCGCACACCTCCTGCACTCCCGCCCAGAAGTCTTCCTAGTATGAAACTAGTCTGCATAAAGCCTCTCCTTCTGGTTTGCATCTCATTGGCAAAGCACGCCACTCCTCTGAAAGAAACATTCTCTTCACATCTCGCATAGAAATCAAGAGGGATTGAAGAGATATGAAACTAATGGGAAACCATGTAATGGCGGGGCACACCAACTCTTTGTTGTTGGTGAATCTTCTCATCAAGCTAAGCACAGATGTATGATTATATATAAATTTTGTAATGCTTCTTGATGAGTCAACAATATCTTTGACAAAGGGAATTTTCCCTATGTCCTCTAACATCAAATCAATACAAGGGGCAGCACAAGGTGTCCAAAATAAAGTAGGATGCTTGTCCATAAGCATCCTACCAGTAGCAACATAATTTGCAGCATTGTCCGTTATGACTTGGACAACATGCTGTTCACCCACCTCCAAAATAAGTGCGTCCAGCGAATCACATAAAGTTATTGCATCTTTGATTTGATTAGATGCATCAACAGATTTGATAAACATAGTCCCCTTGGGACAACTAACCAAAAAGTTTAAAAGGGTTCTCCCCTTTTGGTCAGTCCAACCATCTAACATAACAGTGCATCCTGTTTTTGCCCATGATGCCCTAAAATCCTCCAATCTTTGGGTGCAGTCACGCTTTTGATTTTGAAGAATCCGGCCTCTGAAATCATGATAAGAAGGGATTTTGTACCCCGGGCCAACACTGGCAATAGCATCAACAGCAGGTTGGAAAAAAGGATTATTCCTTACGATGCTGAAAGGAATATCACTCCAGAGGAGAAATTTTGCTAGCAAGTTGTCAGCTTCTTCTTTCTCGTTTCTTTTTAGCATTGAACCAATAGATGGTTGTGAACCAGGTGTGGTTCGAGGAACAAAAAATGATGATGCAGCTATCGGATTGATTGATGCTGCAGTAGAACCAGCGCCACTTCCTTCCGCTGACCTTCTTAGTTGCCTTTTCACTTCTTCTTTGGCCTCTCTAGTCTGCTCTAATTCTCCCAGTGCTCTCGTGGCTTTTAGGATAAGTTCAGCAGTTGTATTTGGACAAGGCCCCACATCACGTCCAGGGATTTGTGCAAGGCGAAACTTCAACCTATACACCCCCCCCGTGTATTTCCTTTCCACACAACTTGCAAATGAAGTTTTGTCTATCATTCGGACTTGTAGGCTCACCATAATCCCAGAAAGGATCCAATTTCCTTGGCATGTTTGTTTTTTAACTTTGAAGTTGCAAACCTATGGGAAAAAATTAAAATTAATAAGGATTAGGAAATATGGATTTAGGATTACAATTTAGCATTTGCCATTTACAAAATTACAAGTTACAAATATCTAGAAT